>JANHGN010023298.1:0-10657 GCA_024605025.1 Megaceryle maxima | reverse complement strand
GGAGGGGTTTCCAAGCCCCCCGTGGAGCTGTGGTGCTGAGGGCCAGGGGTCAGTGGTGCCCTGGCAGCGCTGGGGGATGTTGGACTTGGTGATATTAAGGGTCTCTTCCAACCTCAACCATAAGTGCTGCCATCCCCCTCCCCATCCACAGGCACCCCTCTCTGCTGCACCCTTGGTCTTCCCAGTCCAGGCTGGGTTGTCTCCAGGGCTGGGTTATCTCCAGCGATGATGGGCTCTGCCCAAAATAGCGTCCTCCTGCCCCGTGCGTTGTTGGAGGCAGCCGGTGATGCAGCACTTCTGAAAGTGGCTGCATCACAGCGAGTGGGTCTGATGTCTCTATAGCAACCACGGGGTAAAAATAGTGCTGGAGAATTTCAGAGCTATCCGGAGAGCTCCTGGGATGTGGTGCTTGGGGGAGCAGAAGTTCATCAGGGGCTTGCCATGCTGCTGGGAGCTGCTGTCTGGGCCAGAGCTGCGCCAGGGCCACCAGCCGCCGAGAAAGGAGCAGGACGTGGGGCTCAGGATGTGCCTCCTGCCCCAGTGCCCACAGCCTTGCCCATGTACCCCGGGCAGGGGCTGTGGCTCAGACCCATCTGAGCTCTGGGTCATGGTGTTTTTTTCCCAACCGTGCAGAGGCTGGAGTCTTTGAAAGCTTTGGTATCAGGTAGACACAGAAACAGTCCCTGTCCATAGGACAGTGATTTTTGGGCCACCTTGAGGGAACCTGGGGGGGTTTAGTTGCTCGACTCTGAGTGTCTGAGATGGGGATCTCTGGGAAGTTTGGGCAGGGCAGGGGTGACCATTTGTCACCCTTGTAATTTGTGCAGAGGAACACACAGAAGATCTGTGTCTCTGCTGCCATCCCAGCAGGTGGGCAGTGATGCTTCCAAGGACCAGCTGCACTCTGGGGACCCCCCATGGGTGGTTCTCCAGGGATGGGGAGGTTCTGCTGCTTCCACACAGACCCGTTCACTCTGTTCTGTGTGTGCTAAGGGTCTGGCCACCCCATTTGTGGCCCAGCTGCAGTGGGAGTGATGCTCAGGGGGACCAGGGCTGGGTAACGGGGTGCAGCATCCTCTGCAAGGGATCTCACTGAGATCTGGGGGCCACAGGGACACGGGTGGCCTCCTCCAGATGAGGACAGCCTGGCCAGGGGTTGGCAGCTTCAAGGCATCACTCCCAGCTGCAGGGACAGAGATCACATGTGGAAATCCACTGGCTCCCCTTTGCCAGCACACCCCCAGCCTGGCTCTGCCAGCTCCTCCCCGGCACGATGAGTGTGACATGACTTCATTTTCCACCTGCAGATGAAGCACGAAGCGGCGCCTGCTCGGAGAGAGGACGAGCCAGGAACGAGCCCGATGCCAGCGCTCTGCCAGCTCTGGGGACTCAGCGCCCATCTCCTCCTGGCCCAGGTCTGCACCGTGAGCAAAGCTTAAAACCTGCCTGTGAGTGGGGTGGGTGAGATCTGGGTCACTCTCCACCCTCTGCTCAACAGCGTGGGGCATTAATTAGACTTTTGACTCTAATAAGTTGTGTTAAAGTCTGAAAATAGAAATGCTGCTGCCGTGTGTCACTGAACAGCCAGTGCTGCTCGTTTTCTAATTACCGGTTCACATTTTGCTCAATTAACTCTATGTGCTGGCCCTCAGGTGACCGTGGTTCCTCCATCCCCTGGACCCTGGCTCCTGGGCAGTGGGACCTGGTGGGATGGCAGAGGGTAGGCTCAGAGGGTGCTGCTGTGCCCAGAGCCACCTGGAGTGGGCATGGGGCTGCCCCGGTGGGTGAGGGGCTGGGGCCGCTCGTCTCCATCCTGTCTTTGCCCCTCTTGTTTTCCAGCCCCGGTGTCTCCATCACTGGAGCCCTGGGCTCCTGAGAGGCAGGTCCACTCCAGGAGAACCTTCCATTTCCCCTCTTCTCTGGTGTGCGGGCTGCAGGTGGGGGCTGTGCTTTGAAAGGGACGGGAAAAGCCTTTGCAAACCCAGTCCTGTTCTTATGGGGCTGGTGAGTCATGTTCCTCTGGTGTGCCACGTTCCCTCTGCCGTGACACGACGCGCACGGTACCCTCTGCCACGGTGATGACGCGATGTCCGTGGCACCCTGTGCCGTGGCTGTGACACGAGGCAGATGGCACCCTGTGCCGGGGCGGTGACTTGCTGCGGCTCCCGGCAGGTGAGGCGCGGTGCCGGGCGGAGGTGGGCGCTGACGGGAGTTTGCAATACAGCGAGCGCTTGTCGGAAGAGAACTGATCCGTATTTAACGACAGAGCCGGGTAATAACCCGCAATTACCTCTGCGCCGTGCCTGCGGGGGTGGCTCCTTCCCTGGCACAGAGAGGGGGGGCGAGCGCTTCTTCCTGGCACGTCCCCTCTCCTCAGCGCGGCGCTTCGGGGCCCGGTGAAGGCACCGTGCTTGGTGTCAGCGAGCACGGCCAAGCACTGGCACCGCTGGGAGCCAGGACGGGCTCTGGGAGCCACCGGTTGGCAGGGCTGGGGTTGGCGTGGCAGAGGCTACGACGGTGCTGAGGAGGCTGGAGCATCTCCGTGCTTTGTCATGGAGGTGCCGTGGGTGAGAGGAGATACTTTCCTGGGGAGCACCCCCAGAGCTCTCCCAGACCTGGAGTCACCTACTGCAGAGAAAACAGCGGCCGTGGCCGGGCCGGTGGGAGGAGGGATGTGAGGGATGGTGGAAGGGCCGGGGCCCTGGCACACACGTGTCCCTGCAGCCATCCCTGGCCCGTGCCAGGCTCTGGGTTCGTGGCGCGGGTGCTTTGCTGTGCTGGCTGAAGGGCTGCGGTGAGTTTAATATCTCCGCTGAGTGAAATTTCCTGATTCGGCTTTTCATGTCCGCCGGGACACTTATGAAATATCCGGATTCTGGTTTTTTCTGAAGAAGTGGAATTTCCTATTTATGGATTTAATATAAGGGCTACGTGCTTGGGGAGGGAAGTGTCTGCGCGGCGGCGCTGCTGGCGCTGGCTCAGCTCAGCCATCACCGTCCCTCTGCTCCGACACCCCCCGGCCGCGGCTCCCCTGGCATCGCTGGGGCTGGGCTGGGGCCGGTGCGGGGAATTCGGCTGCCTCAGTAGTTTTCCAGCCGGTGCTAATCCTGCTTTTCATGGCTCATCACACCCCCTGCCATGGGTGAAATCCAAATGCACACCGACAATCCGCTAGCGGCTCTGTTTGGAGAGGGATCAGATGAGGTCCTGTCCCGCCACTGAACCCCTCATGCAGAAGCGGCCATGAGATCGCGTTCGGCCCCTTCCCAGATCCCAGCAGCTCCCAGTGGGAAAACCCCCAGTGCCACCAGCAGCTGAGTCAAGGTTCTGGGAGCATCTTGGATTTGGCCCCCTGGACCAGCTCACAGCAGGGTGCTAAGGTTGCCCAGAGAGGTGGTGGCTGCCCCATCCCTGGCCCCATTGCAGGGGAGGTTGGCTGGGGCTCTGAGCACCCTGCTCTGGTTGCAGATGGCCCTGCTCCCTGCAGGGGGTTGGACAAGATGAGCTTGAAAGGTCCCTTCCCATCCAAACCAGTCTCTGATTCTATGATTCTAGGGACGAAACTTGTCCCCCTATTTCCTTTTGGGGCTCACTACCCCTTCCCCACCTCTCTGGGTGGTGGGAGCAGCTCTGCCTGACTGGGAAGCTGGAGGGGTTAGCTGTAGAGCAGCTCTGCCCCTCCTGCTTCCTGGTGGGTGGGTGGGCTCAGGGCATGTCCTGGGACCCCTGAGTGTTCCATGCCTGTTGGTGCCAGCCTGCTTGGGTTGTCTGCCTGGTGCCAGCCCCACAAAGCCACCTTGGTTCTTTTTCTCTGGAGAGAAAAGGAGGGGGGTGGCACCAGATCTTCTCCAGAGGGTCCTTCCAGCCCCCACCATGCTGGGACTCTGGGGTTTTGTGAACCTGCTGCTGGCTGTGCAGACCCGTGTTGTGCGGAGGGGCCTGATCCTGCCACCCTTGGCCCGGGTTCTGGGTCAGAGGGGGCATTGCACCATGCAATTATCATCTTGTGACTCTGGCTGGCGAAAGCTGAAGGTGAGGGCGATGGAACCTGTCCCAGATGTTGACAGACTCCATCTGTGCTCTGAGAGGATGCCTGAATCGGGGAATCGTAGGATGGTTTTGGCTGGCAGAGCCCTTTCAACTCATGGAGTCCAACTGTTAACCTGGCACTGCCAGGGCACCACTGACCCATGGCCCTCAGCACCACAGCTCCACGGGGGGCTTGGAAACCCCTCCAGGGGTCACGGGGACTCCACCACTGCCCTGGGCAGCCTGGGACAGCCCTGGACAACCCTGGAGGGGGTGGAAGAAATTGTTCCTCAGCTCCAACCTAAACCTCCCCTCGGGCAACTTGAGGCCAGTTCCTCTTCTCCTGTCACTTGTCCCTTGGGAGCAGAGCCCGACCCCCCCCTGGCTCCAGCCTCCTGTCAGGAGCTGTCAGAGCCAGAAGGTCTCAAGGGTCAGGATCGGGCCCAGGGTCTGGGTGCGGGAAAGTCTTGGCAGGAGGTGCCTGAGTTTGGGGGGTGCATCCCCTCCCCAGGTGATTGCGGTGCCTGACATGGAGCTGCCTTGGCCATGCCAGTCCCTGCCCCAGTGCCTGCACCTGGAAACTGAGGGGATTTGAGACACCCCCCTCCAGGCAGCTCTGGGAAACCCCCTCAAGCTGAGGGACAAGCAGGGGTTGCCTGTGCTGGGGGTGCCCCTTCCCAGAGATCTCTGTTCCCTGGGGATGATGATGTGTCCGTGGGATGCAGGGGTCTGTGGGGGATCGTGTGGGGTCCAGGGCAGCACCCCGGAGTGCTGGCATGGGCTCAGCAACCTGGCAGAGCCCTCCCTGGCATCCTGCTTGTGCGGAATGCTTTGGTGGAGGGAGGGAAAACGGGAATGATCAGAATAGCTGGAAAATGGGAAAAGAAGAGGCTGGAAATGCAGAAGGAAATCCCAGGTGCTTTCGAGCAGCAGGTTGTGAGACAGGGGCAGCCCCTGCGGGACCCCCAGTGCCCAGGGCTTGGCGGTACCCCGGCCATGCCCCAGCAGCACCCCAAGGCTGGGTGCTGGTGCAGGGCTCTGCCGCACACCTCCACACCCAGCAAATCCCCCTTACCTCGCGCTTGGGGTTGCTTCCCTTGATCCTGGCTTCGTTCCTCCGACCCACGGTGGGGTTCACCTTTCCGGCGACGCGGGTCCTTCAGCAGCTGCCCGCCAAGCCGTGTGGTGGGTGCTCACCTTTCAAAATCCTGTAAACAGTCGGAATGAATAACTTTTCACGTAAGCAGTCCCAGAGGCGTAGGAAGCATCGGGGGCTCGCGCTTACGCAACGCTTAATTCTGACTTTCGTAATCACTCTCGACACTGAGTCCAAAGAGTTTCAAGCTGACTCTGCCGAAACACGAGCAAACAGTAGTGTGCTAAGACAGCGTTTCAGGACCCCTCGTACCGACAGCACTTTAAGACCCTTTTTGATTAAAAAAACCAAAAACAAACCCAAAACATTTCCTTGCTGGGACCCATTGTAGATGCTGAGGGAGAAAAAAGCCCCGAACGACAGACAGGACCTGCCAGATCTTAGTGAAAAAAAGATGTTTCTTTAACCCTTGAGTTTGCTTTGCAGTCGGTTTTATTTAGAGGCAACATCTGCAGCTGAGCAGGCTGGGGACAGTCTGGGGACGGCCGGGACGGTCGCTCGTGTCACTCGCATACCCTTATCAGTTCTCCGTCCAACAGTTACAGAGAAGAAGCTGGGCTGGAAAAGTGATAAGGAGATGAGAGCGGCCTCAGGAGACGTTTCCCCCATAAAAATGCAAAATATGAAATGCAAAAAGTGAGCTCAACCGGTAAGATGTGCAAGGAAAGTCGGGACATCACCGGCTGCCTCTCCTCTCCGGTCAGCGTCGTCTGTC
Source organism: Megaceryle maxima (assembly GCA_024605025.1). NCBI lineage: Eukaryota > Metazoa > Chordata > Aves > Coraciiformes > Cerylidae > Megaceryle > Megaceryle maxima. Next base: position 4,757 of record JANHGN010023298.1, on the reverse strand, counting down.
GGGCGCGGGAAGGCGGTGACGGGGTTTTGTGCCGGCGAGGGCGGGCGACCCGGTGCCGGGACCTCGGGGTGCGAGTGGCCTCTGCCTGCACCGCCTGCCGCCAGTGCCCCGCGCCCCTGGGCTCCCTCTGCTCCAGCCCCCCAGACACTCCCCATTCACAAATTTCATAACCTCAGTCCCCTCCCTGTGGGGTGGGACCGTCCCCCTCGGCCCCGCGCCCGCCGGGGCTGAGCCCGGCAGCCGGGCGCGGGTGGGGAGCCGATGATGCCGGATTAAGCTGTATAAATCGTGGGGGTTCGGCTGGGTGGATTCGTCTGACGCTGCAGAAAGGCACTGACAGCGGCCGCCTTCCCCCGGCCACCACCGCGGTGGTACCAGGGGACCCGGCCTGGGGGTGCCCAGCTTCCAAGAGTCAAGACAAATCCCATCGTGGGCAACTGGGAAAGGTCCCTCGCCCCCATCCCTGCTGCCCACCCAAGGTGCGGGCCTGTCCTGTGGGGATGGAGCACCCCAACCCCTCGTGTCTTCAGCTCCAGCGCAGCTAAGGCCGGAGCGGAGGAATCCGGATCTCTGCTCCCCAGCTGGGGCGTGCGCGAGCTTGTCAGAGCCATCAGGCCTTAGGGGATGGTGGGTGACACCAGAGATCTTCTCCTGGCATGAGTCAGGGGCAAACGCACCCCTGCGGGCTCCTCTGGAGCCAAGGGTGGGCAGGCAGCACCGCGGGTGCTCCTGGCTCGGCCAGAGTCCTGTCCTTCGGTCACCACTCTGGGTGTCCCTGAGGGGGGAGCAATGCCCCACAATATGGGGGCACCTCTGTGTGGCTGAGTGTGGCCCTGGTGATCACCGAAGATTCATGGTCATGGCAGGCCAGTGAATTTGGTCCCCTGGATGGCAGTGGCTATGGCCCGTGGCCACCCAGCGCTGGGCTGGGAGGCGGGGGGGACTCACCACCGGTACTTCTGGGCTGAAATGAGGCCAGTGCAGCACCCACGGGGTCCTCGCTGGCTCTGAGGTTCCCCCACCACTGTGCCCTGGAGCTGGAGGTGGGTGGCATAGCCTGCGATGGGTGCCCTGGGGCTGGCACAGCCCCTGCTCCTGGCACTGTCTGCACTGCTGATGTAAACGGGGTGTGAAGGCAGCGATGAGGAAGGTCTGTGGGGAAGGGTGGAGTTGATAAACCAACGCCCTGTGTCCTCCTGTTGGGTCACTGTCCTCCTACCCCACGCCCCAACCTCTCCCTTCTCCCCACCCATTCTTTACTGGGGCTTTGTCACCCTTTCCCAGGCCATGCACAAGCACGGGGTGAGCACGGGGTGACCTTTTAGGTGGAAATACCCCTTTTTTTTCAAAAGTAAAAGCTACCTCATTCCTCTGTTGGAGAGCAGTGAGCTGGAGGGAGCTTTGTGGTCTCTCTGACCATCAGCTCATGAGCTGGGGGAGCTTCATGATCTCTGGGACCATCAGCTCAGGGCAGCTGCATCTTTGATTCATTCTTTTCTCAGTTTATTTACCACTGTAATGACAAGAGACGGTGCCAGCACCAACAAGCTCTTTGAGCTGCCCCTTGCTGCCCCTCTCAGTCTCTTCGCACTGTGTAGGGGGCTTAGCTGAGGTCTTCACCTCAGGGAGCAGTGGCCTGTCCTTGGCCAGTGGCCACCCCCATGGCCACAATAAGCCCTTTTGTATCTGCTGCTTACTGTGGGCTCCCAGCTTCTGGGCTGGGCATGTTCAGGACCCCACTCAGGTCCTGCTGCCCTGACATTCCAGCCTCCCTCTGCATGGAGGACACATCTGGAGTCAACAAAATCCTGCCAGGGACAAGTAATGCATCCAGGGAGACCCCTCTTTCCAGCCGGGAGCGTGCCAGGAGCGCGCAGCTCCCCATGGCCTCTCTGGCTCTGAGCTCTGCAGGGTTTGGGCAGTTCAGTGAGGCCACATTCAACATCTGAATTTGCTGGAAGGTACAAAACGTTCCATTTAAAACATCTGTGTGGAGAGGAGGAGGGAGAGAAGGCAGATGCTTCCCTGCATCGCATCGTGCTGAGGCTGGCAGACCAGAGTAACCAGCCTCAAGCTGCCCCAGGGGAGGTTTAGGTTGGAGCTGAGGAACAATTTCTTCCCCTCCAGGGCTGTCCCAGGCTGCCCGGGGCAGGGGTGGAGTTCCCGTGACCCCTGGAGGGGTTTCCAAGCCCCCCCATGGAGCTGTGGTGCTGAGGGCCATGGGTCAGTGGTGCCCTGGCAGCGCTGGGGGAGCAGTTGGCCTCCCTGGTCTGAAAGGGCTCTTCCAACGCAACTGGTTCCATGATTCCATGATTCTTCCTCCCGGCTGTGACAGCCCTCGGGCTGTTTTGGCAGAGCCTCATGTTTCGGGGTTAGCAGGATTCTCGAACCCGTCTTAGAGCATCTCAAGCCCGGCAGCATCGCTGGCGGCAGCGGTGGCTCCCACCTGCCCGGCGCTGCCGTGCCCTGACCCGGTGCCACCGCCCCGGCGCGGTGGGAAAGCGGGGCCGGCTCCGCCAGACAAAGCCGCGGGACAGGCTGCGGCCGGCCGGAGCCAAGTCTTTTATCTCTGTGAGCGGCCAGTGGACAAGCACAAAAAGAAAGAGCAGCCCCGGGTCCCGTGTTGGTTTTGATGATTATGTAGCTGAGTAGCTCCGAGGGATGTGAACATTCGGTTCAGAGTAAACACGGCTCGCTCCACGCAGGAGCGTCTCTGCTCCTTCGCGACGCCGATGGGGTGGCTCTGGGGCAGAAATGGGGCTGTGGTGCCCGGGAGGGAGGTGGCACCAAGGGACCTGCTGCCCCCCAGCTGCACCAGGGCGGACGTGCCTGGGGCGAGGACTGCAAGGGGGTTCTAGCAGCCGAATTCAGTCCGGTGCTGATACGCCGGTTCCTGCACCGGCACGGTGAAAGGCTGGTCAGCTTGTGGGGCTGGGGTCTCCCATCAGGTCAACTCCCCCTTGTCAGGGGGCAGGAGGGCTCAGGCCACACTGGCTGGCAGTGGGGCTGAGGTGTGGGACAGGCAGGGTCAAGGTGAGCCACCATCTCTGGTGCTTCTGTCGGCAGATTTATTTGTGCTTCAGGGGCCTCCCCCCACATACTTCTGTTATTAAAGTAGCTTCTGGAGGGAGCTTCCTCCTGCTGCCCTACGAGAACGGGAAAAAATCCCCCTGGGGTGGGAGGAAATTGCAAATACCTCCCAGTGCCTCCCCCCCTCACCCCTGGCTGCCCAGGGTCGGGGATGCCCTGGCACGTCCAGGCTGCTCTGGGGATGGCAGCAGCCCTGTGCCCAGCTGGTCCCTCAGGGTGATCTGGCAGCAGATGGAGCTTCCTGAGGCTCCAGTTCAGGGCTGTCTTGCAACTGATTTTCACTGGTCCTGACCTGGGATGGAGGTCCCACTTTTCCCTGGATCAGAGGCACCCATTGGTGCATGGTGGGGGGACAGTTTCCAGTGCCAGCACCAGTCCCAGAGGATCAGAGAGTGGAACAGTCAGGCTCCCCCAGCAGCAGTGTCATGGCTCTGCCCGGTGTTGCCAAGTCCTGCCAGTGCTGCAGGGTGGAGGAGAAAGGGATCTCCTGGCACCCACCACATCCTAGCATGAGGAAGGGCTCTCCTGGCACCCGCCGTGTCCCAGCACAAGCACTGGGAGAGGTGCACAGGGTGCCAGCCTCTCCATGGCACCTCGGGGGGAGCTCACCAGGGAGCAGTGGGGTATGGTGGGGGCTGTGCCAGGGCTTTGCACGCTTCAGGCCCTGTCCTGCCCCAGCATGGCACAGGGCTGGGGGCTCGGCCACGCACCACAACCATCAGGCATCTGGCATCTGCGGGGCCCTTTGAGCAGCGCGGGGCCCAGCGAGGTGGCCACATGCTGGGCTGAGGGTGCCGGGGTGCAGGTGCCAGGGTGCGGGTGTCAGAGTGTGGGGTGCCGGCAGGGGCGGTGGGGCTGCGTTGCTGCATTGCTCCCCGCAGCCACTGGATGTCACCTGCAATATGGACTCTGCACGTCCAGCACCGCACGGCTCCTGGCACAGCTCCTGGCACAGCTCCTGGCACGGCTCCTGCCTGGACCTGGGCTGCGGGAGTGCTGGAGGCTGCCAGAGGCAATACCCCCCCGTGGGGCACCGGCCCTGGCATCGCCCTGACACGGAGAAGGGCTCTGATGTGAGCCAAGGAGCCAAAGCTGGCCAATCCAGCTATGCTGTATCCACAGCTCTGCATCCAGGGCTGGCACGCTCACAGCCACTGTCCCCTGGCGCCCCAGAGGGTGGCACCTGGAGGGTCCTGGTGTGACACCCCTGACGTGTCCTGGCACCGGGGCGGTCCTGGGGGCAGCCAGCCTGAGCAAGCCTTTCAAGAGCCGAGATGCTGGTGCCTGTGCCCAGCCTGCTGCCAGCACAGTGTGTGTTGCTATGCACTGGGAAAATCGCTGTGGTATTTGGGCAGGCTGGCATGGACCTTCCAGCCCCTCGCCCATAGCACGTGGCACACGGAGCAGCTCCTCAGCAGGCTGGGCATGGGGAGGGTGAAGAGCAGAGCTGCTGGGGCTGCTCCAGCTGGGTTGGCAGCTGGGCACAGCTTTCTTTGTGCCATGAGGATGAGGGGCTGAGAGTGATGCCCAGGACCTTCCCACCCAGTGCCCTGGCCCTGGGAGTGTTGAATCATAGACCAGTTTAGGTGCGAAGGGACCTTTCAAGCTCATCTGGTCCAACCCCCTGCAGGGAGCAGGGCCATCTGCAACCAGAGCAGGGTGCTCAG
>JANHGN010023297.1:202746-217171 GCA_024605025.1 Megaceryle maxima | reverse complement strand
AACCAAGTAGTTAAACACTGCTCTCTTCCATAAATGAAAGTAAAATATTCATCAACCTATTAATAATATGCAGATTTCCTAGCTGACACATAGATATGCCTGAGGCTTACATATAGCATACTCTATATCATTATGTGTTTCACTTAGAAACATAAAATTAAACAAAATGCAAATTTTAAAATGCATAACAATGTTATACAATATCTAAAGAGACTGTTATATCATGTTCAAGGGATTATTTTAAAAGGATGAAAGGCAAGGAAAAAAAAATCGTATAATACTCCAGAAAACAGTTGAGCAGAGAACATTTTTTTCCTTTGAAAGAAATAGACTGGCTTTTCGTAGAATCTTACAAGACAATTGTGTGAAAATAAAATAGGTGAAAATTTTTTTTTTTTGCACAACTCTAATGAAGACAGTTGTGGTTTAACAATCTAACAGACATCCTAAGATGCAATTATTTGAGGCAGAAAACATGCTTTAATTAAAAATCTCTGACTGATTATTTTGTAGATTGTGAGAACATCTGCTAATATCTTGATAGATACCGTATGACATCTACACTCACTCATGGAGCTAGTAAAGTCGTAATCCTACTTTAACCTTGGAGATAGTAGTATGAGTTGGACTGTTTGCATTGCAACAGTAGTGACTTTCAGGGTCAGTACTGGAAAATAGGTACTCAAGGTACCCCGAGGATATTCCAAATAGAGGCTACATGTAAGCTGAAAACAAACTGTTGAGAGAATCAAAGATTACAAGTTTATATTGCATATGATGCCTGATGGGGGGTTGTGCAAGTAGGTATTCCCCTTTCCCACTGCTTATTTAGTTCCTTAGTCTTGCTGATTACTTAAGTGATAATTTTAAAGATAACATAAGGGCTTTTTCCACATTATTGTCTCCATTTTTGGTGTGTACTTCAACTTTGATTGGTGGTCTGGGGCCATTATATGTCCAAAGCCTATCCTTTTTTTTAGAATTGTTTATGGTAACCATTCATAAATGCAGGCAATTATGTCGAGATTGAGTGAATAGTGGTATTGCACCTGGAATCCCTAGGAGGAGTTGTAACAAACAGCTAAGGTATCTAAGATAACAAAAGAGGACACATTTCTGGCTTTCAGGTGCATGTAACACACAGACCTCTGCTATTTACTGTGTCTAACAATGAACTATATCATGTATTAATTCTTTAGCCTTTCAGAGCACCTGCCACATAAGAGAATCCTTATCCTGAATTTCACATGCAAGTTACTGTCCTCTCCTGTGCTTTCAGTAGATGACTTAGCCACAGGGGTTTCCCTTATGGGCAGAGGACCATGGCTGAGACATAGCTTTTCCCTCCCTTGTCAGAAGGGCTGCTTCTCCCTTCATCTGAAAACAGTAGACCCATGTTACTGATCTGTAATGCATATATCTGAGAAACAGAGTACTCAACTTGAAGGTGGAAAAACAAACCTGATGTGTACTCACTGATGTTTGCTTGCTGGCAGCACTTTGGTAATACACTTTAATGTTTTAGAAATATTTTTTTTTCTAAGACTAGTATGACATTGTCTTAAATTTTTGTTACGGGTATGGACTTGAATTTAACCAAAAAACTTGACTTACAAATGTCAGAGTATGAGGATAGCAGCTCAGTTAATTTGTCAGAGGCAAGTATGCCAGAGTTAGGTAAATAACTGGTCTGTGACTTCAGTTGGATGGATCTTTGACCAGTGGATAAGTAACTTCTGTAAAACAAAGTCATATTTTTTTCTGTCCTTAATCTTTAAATTTTCCTGCATGCTGTCAGCGTCTCAGTCTTAAAGTGACTACTCTGTGATGCTGACACCAATCCACCAGTAGCGGGTTAGAGTCCCAGTCTGTACCAAAGGGATGACAGCTCACCACAGGAAGAAACACCAACGTGAGCATGTTTGTCCCACTGCCACTCACAGTGGCTTCACCAACTCTCTGAAAGTCAGTCTCAGTTTGGAGAGCTGATAGTATATTTTGAGAGCAAAGCAAGGAAATTGTGATTGAGATTTTTTTTCCTCAAAGTATCTGTTCCTTAAAGAATGGAGAATTCTTTGAAATGGAAAATGCAAATTAATCTTGAGTGGAAGGTAAAGGTTAAATGGACAGCCGACAGTAATTTTAAACTGACACATTATGTCTTTAATATCTCTTACTGTAGTGACAGGTAAAATCCCATTAATACACCCATTTGTATTTCATTTGTTGTACTATTGACTGAGTATAAAGTATTATTACTCATGAATGTAATCACTTCTCTTTTGGATGACACTTTCAGGTTCAATTTGTAGCTGTAGAGCTAAAAATAGGAGCCACTTCTGCATCCCATGAGAGTTCAAGTCCTGTCCTCTGTGTTGACACAGGGTGAGATCCTGCTCATCAGTTTGTTAGAAGGTTTAGGGTACTGTAGTCTAAACTCTCCCTTTTAGTGTATAATTTTTGCTCTGGTTAGCAGAAAACAGGGAGAGAAGACACACCACAGGCTAAATATCTTTCCCTAACCTAAGGACAATGGCCCAGAAGCTTCCAGAAAGGGAGGTGAGGCCTGTCAGCCTGTGAGGGGCACTGGGGTGTTATGGCGGGAATGGCCACTGACAGTGGGTGGAGTCACGGCAGCTCCGCAGGGCGAGTGCAAAGCGAAGTGTTTGCCATAGTGAGGTACCACAGCACTCAGTGGAGCTGGAGGTTGGAAGGGGAAGGTTTTGGCTTCTGAAGATGTTTGCCATCCTTATGGAAACCCTGTATGGCAAAGTGCAAAGGAAGCAGTGGTCTCCCACACATCCTACCCTGAGTGGGAGCCACCAGGTACTGCAAGAGGTCTGCAGTGAAGCCAGCCAGCTACTGTAGTATGCAAGCAAGCTGATACTGAAAGTTGGTCTGCCCTAAGTAGTTTTATGGTTGGGGTTTCTCCTGGCTGGGACATTGCTGCTGGCCTCAAGAGTGGTGAGGAGAACTGGACTGAAGAGATTTGAGATCTCCCTTAGGTTGGGACTAAGTGCCCTAAACCATTGTGGTGAACAGTGTGGCTGCTGCAACTGTGAAATGGCAGCCTCCTCACCACTAAAAACCTTCTCTGGTTTCTGTGCCCTGCAGGAGGTGCAGGAGGGTGATGTGGACCTGACAGCATGACTTTCTGTATGGGAAGTGCCCTGTGCTGGGGAACAGTGTTTGTAAATTGTGTCTGCTGGCTTCACCTCATCTTCCTAGTGGTAGGAAAACAGATCCATGATAAATAAAGTACAGGGAAATTGGCAAATTCGACTCAGGCCTGTACTTGGCTGTTCAGTGGATTTTTAGATTAAAAGTTTGGTAGAATGCATAAAATACAACTAAGGGTCTAATCAGTTTATTCCTGATGATTTACCAAGATTATAGTTATATCTTTGTGTAATTGTTTTTTGTACAATGGATCCTCAGCTCTATTCTCTCTGTAATAGAGTCTAAACATAGAATGGAATAACCATAAACATAATCAGAAACAACAGTTTCAGTATGAGGAAGAAAATGCTCTTGGCTTCTTGGAGGTTGCTCATCTGGACATTCATCCAGTCTGTTTTGTTGCTTCTTTTTTAATGTTTACTGAATATTTAATGATACTTATTATACACACAATGCTCCTCTACATGCTTATTTAAAAGTGAGTAGTATTTCCTGAAGATGTTGGCATGCAATAGCAATATGAAAGGCTTTGTATTATATACTCATCAAATAGCGAAGCATTTTTTGTGGACTGTAAGCAATTCAATTATTTTGTTTCTGAAATAAATTAAGTAAAGCTTATTGAGTCCAATCAGCCCTCGTTTCTAGGGAATTGTAGTTCAATTTCATTTTTAATTAGATTGAACGTTGTGAATTTCTTAGCAGTGGTAAGCAAGATCTGGCAGTAAAATATGCACTCAATTTGTATTAAAAGTTCCTAAAATCTAGTTCAGGGAACTGGCAGTATATCTGGGTTATGTTTAATTGTCCAAGTACCCTATTGTGAAAAATTCCATTTTTAAAAACTGCTGATGTGTAACAAATTACTTTTCTTTGATAAAACTGTACAGAAAATGAGAAGGCAGCAAACAGGAAAAAGTATGGAACAAAACATTCAGTTCTTTATGAACTTAATACCACATTCAGGACCATGACATTAAAAAAATTTGCTGTGCAAGGATTACAGGATTAAACCAAACTGCTTTTTGGTTTAGAGGTAGTGGGGGGAAACGTCTCAGAATGTTTTTCCACAACTATTATGCCAGTCCAGAGACAAGAGACTCAATTCCCAGTCAAGCTAGGAGACAACAAGATGAATTGTGATTCAGCATTATACATGAATGCTCGGAAACTCTTGATCCAGTTTTGATTTCTGCCAATTTATGGTAGCTCTGATTTATTCAGCACTTTATTCCTTTTGCTGTTGTGAGTTTCTCTCAGCTTTGCACTGTGGAAGCTGCTGCTCTTTGCATGTCTACTGTGATTCCCAGTGCTGACTGCCTGTCTTGTATTTGCTTTGCTTTCCCTTTTCTCTTGTTTTGTGGTTATTTACCATCTTACCCATGCTCAGACAATGCTGCTGGGCTTCTTTACGAAACACAGATGTTCTAGGCAAGTTGACCATCCTGTGGCTTTTGAATCTAGCATAGCTCATAGGAAATTTAAATGTGGCTCTGTCACAGGCAGCATCCCCAGCTAGAGGGAATACTTTCCAGCAGAGATTCCGGCCAGCATAACTAAAATATTAGAACATGTGGGGCATTTTAGAACATGTTGTTGTTACATTTAGGGGTGTTGGACTGTTTGTTTGATGCACAGAGTGAAAAGGGCCAGCTATACATACAGTAACGGATAACTGATACATAGGAAGTGACTTTTGGCCTGAAGCTATATGAAAGGGGGTACAACATAATCCAGTATGAATTTTGCTGTGCTATTGGTAGCTGACACTTAAAGGCCTTTGTTCTCTAATGAACTGTGATGTCATTTACACTAACACAGACACTGTGTAATTCTTGTAATTTCGTGTGTAGTTTTAAGGAGACTTAAGGAGTTCAAACTGCCCTACTAAGCTTAAATAAATCATGTTCTTAAGCATCTGTAAGTGCATGTAGCTAAAGCATGTTTAATCTTTTTATTCAGGGCTATGTTTCTTCACCAGAGTGTCTCAGTTCCTTTTCAGTTGCTGTGACTTTCAGCTGTAATCCAAGATTTCCAAGTTTTCGTATAAATAAATTCACAAAGGCTGGGTATGTAATCTTCACGGTACTGATATCAATCAAGAGGTCCTAGATATGGTATAATTGCCTTGATTCTGGTTTACACAGGAGTCTCTCTCTGCTGTGTTGTGGTGGTCAAGTAGAAAAGCCTCCAAGAACATGTGAATGGTTTTAGTGAACAGCCTTATCCTGTTGCTGTGCATGTCTATGTACAGGAGTGAGGAAACAGCCAAAATACACACTTTGATTTATGTGAAATTCATGCATATGAATGCCTTATGAAAATGAGAACTACATTTTGAGGCACTTTTGGCTTAAGACAGCATGGTGTTCTGAAGATCTTTTTGAAATGTAGACTTTTACATTATACTTTCTAAATTATACATTATAACAATGTAAAAAAGAAATCTTTACTTAGGTTTGTGCAGCTACTTCATTGTTATGTTTACTGATACTTTTTAACCATTATATAATGATTGAAAGTCTGAAGGCTTATGTAATGTAGTTCAAAGCAGATTTAAATTTTATAAGAAAATGTCACTGGATTTGTATTGAACCTATTATTGAGAAGTAAAACGTAACAGAAGGGCACCTTTAGGAAAAAGTAGAGATCTGGCTCATTTTGCTTCCCAGTGCTAGAGTTTGATTTATGACTTGCTGAAAAAGCCTGGTCGATGTATATACAAATGGTGAAATGCATTTGAATGTTGCTGCATTTTAGATTAACTTCTTCAGACACTGTGTTAGTGCTGCTTGTTTTGAGTAAGGATAGAACCTTCCATGATGACAAAGTTACTTATTATATAGAACTGTAAGCCAATATGTGCTTTATCTTATTTAATGTATCATTCAATAAAAGGAACAGGTGTTTCCATGGGTTAGTGAACAGGTTTTTTCAGAGCTTTGTTTCTTGAGGTTGGATTTCCTGGTGTCTAATTTGTGGTCCAAGTTCCTGCATCTGTTTCCATCTGTCACTCCCTCTCTTGTGATTTCTTACATGTTTTTCCTCCATCTATTGCGGGCCAAGCTCTCCAGATTTTATTAATGCTTTCTCAGTGTGGTGCTTGAGCAGAATCTACCTCTTGTCTACTCAATATCCCATTTTCATTAAATTTTCAGGAATATGCTGAGATACTTCCTCCTACGAAGTAAGTCTTCTATGCCATCTAGTCAGTGGTTTAATCACTACTGTGGATCAAGACACATAAATGGATAAGCATAGAAACAGACTAAAGTAAACTTATGGAGGCAATATCTACCAGAAATGGGGCTGGTATCATAAAGCACAGCCTTTGCAACTTCAGGGATAAAGGGGAGAGAGACGAGATGACTTTCACCAGGGAGAGAGAGGAAGACAAACCACTGTGCTAATACTGTAGCTGTCTGCTCGTGTTATACCATGACTGACTGCAAGGAGGTTCCACAAAGATGGAGAGTGGCAGTCCAGACAAGGTACCAGTTTACCTGAGGGCTTAATCTACAGTCTTCAGCTGTGTAAAAAATCCCCAACAAACAAAACAACAAAACAAAACCAAAATAAACTAAAAACAACACAGACACACACAAGCAAAACAAAATAACAACAGAACACACACACAAAAAAAACCCACACCAAAGCAAAAAAAACCAAAACCAAACACAACAAAAACCAACCCAAAAGAAAACTAGTCAACCAAAACTCAGTACCTTCCTCAGATTCTATTTGCTAGGAACCTTGTGCCTGTTAAGATCTTGACTTCTTTAAATGAAAGTGGAAGCAACAAAACTCATTTGTTGTTGGCATAGTTGTGATGTCACTGTTGGAAAGTTAAAAGGCAGCAATTACAGCTGCAATTCGAAAGCTTTTTTATAATTTCACATGTACAACACAACTCCTTACTAGAGATGTAGCCATGTAGCCATGGCAGCAGCGATTGCTGCACTTTGTGAATAACAGCCATGTAGTTATCTTCTCTTAGGGAAACAGAGGAATTTAATAGTGATTTTTGTTAAATACAAAGTTTTTAAAACTTAAAAAAAAAAATACTGCATCTATGTTTCATATCTTGTATACTATTAAATATAGCTAGACATGAAAAGATACTGGATAGGGATGTGGGAGGAGACAAGACCATTGTTATTTTAAATCCTGGTTGTTACATTATTTAGCTATGATGTGTCCTGCTTATAGTACCCCACCCTTTTATTGTGCAATCATGCACAATATGCAATCATAGCAAAATATGACCATGAATTGGAAACAGAACATTATACTAATAAACTAACCTAATATTTTGGAAATTTTTATTCCTACATTACATTTGAGGTTTGTAATGCCTTTTTTTTTTTCTTTTTAAATATCTGTGCTAGTCACATTTTCACTCTATACACTCATATTCGTCTGAACAGAGTTCTCTGAAGGAGACTGTCCCTTTTCATCTAGGGATTGCTTCTTTGAATACGCTATGTAAGATTATTGCAGACTATAGTGTCAAAATCTTGGCGAATCAATGATATGTTTACTTACAGAAATGGCAAATAGTAAGCTGCTATTTTTATACGGGTTTTTTTCTGTCTAAACTTTTCAGGAAAAGCAGAACTGAACATCAAATGCTTTTGAGGCTTAAAGTGAATGCCATATTTTCATGTAATTCTCATACTTGCAAAGAACTATGCATAAACATATCTTAAAACCACCAGCTAGGAGATAAATTGAAATATATAAATATATATATATATATATATTCACAGGAGGGAAAAAAAAAGAAAAGGGAGTCTAAAAGTTCTGTGGTCCAAAAACCTCATATACTTGCAGTCGTTCCTCAGACCATTTGGAGCGATTTGGAAGGTCATCAGTAGAGTGTAGTGAGATAATCCCTAAATACCAGAATTCCTTCTGTCTCAAAAATTAATATAGTTTGATGTCATTGTTGTTGTCTTCAGTCAATTCCAAATGTGCAGAGCATTACATAGAAAGGTCATCTCATTTCACACGAGTACTTGCCACGTTGTAATTTTACTTCATGTAATTTGGAATAAAATCCCCTTATTTTTCAGTTCGTTATGAAAGGAAAAAGCTGAGGTCTTTCAGTCAAAATTGATCTATAGGCTACTGCAAGTTATGGTGCTCGGATGCTTTTGTCCTTGACTTTGGGGAAGTTTGCCTGATTTGCTTCCCCAGATCTATAGATTTTTGGAAAGGCCAATTACTATTGGTAAGCTCAAGGTGTGATGTTCTAACGATACAGAACAAAAGCTGTCTGTCTGACAGCAGGCAGACTCCAAGATTTGGGTGAGACTGCTTTTAGTTGGTGGGGTTTTTTTAATCCATAAACTCCCTTAACTAAAGAGTAATTGCCTCCAGAAATTCTGTGTAAGACTGGTGCCAGTATGCAAACATCTCGTATGTGCTGTACACACTCAATGCATGTCCTTCAGGAGGTAAACTAAGCAGTAATGTTATACTGCTAATAATATGGAAAGCATGGAACATCTACTCAAGATGTTTTCCTAACATTACTTTCAAAAGTGGGCCATTTTCAAGGTGATATTTATATCCCATGGAAATATGTTAAGGTTATAAGTCTAGCAAGTCTCCAATGAGTAGGAAGAAAGGTGGCCTCACTTGAATCTCTCTGTGTATGTTACTGAATCGTGGCCAGTACCTCATGCATGTATAATCTCCAACACACCAGCCATGCCTCATCATCCCAGTACAAGAGGTGAAGATGGAACAGTTGCAAATCTCAAATGCAATTGTAGTAGAGTGTTAGCACTGTGTTTACTTACTCAATGTGCTATGTATCATTTACATTTATTCTTTTTGTCATTAGGTTTTGAATGTAGCTTTTGACATGAACTGGGAAACATGACTTTGAATTAGTTTTCTGGGGTTTTGATTTTATCTTTCCAAAGAATAGCTGCTGTTTTATATTAGAGGCAGTTTGGAACTGCAGCTGTCTTTATTCTGTTTGCACGGAGCATAGTGTGGTGAGAGCCTGAGGCATGATTAAGCCTCTATCTCAGCAGTGATTAAAAATGTTTTCTGACATAATTTTTGTTAATAGTCACCTATGTTGTTTTGCTCCCTCAGCTTTCTCTCTTAGAAGATGCAGGGTTTGGTGGTGTTCTTCTTTACGTTGATCCTTGTGACTTACCAAAGACTACAGATCTTGCTGATAAAGCTTTCATGGTTTCCTTGAACAGTGGAGGAGATCCATCAACACCTGGTTATGCCAGTATTGGTAAGTACTGTTCAAGGCATATTCAGTTAATGGACACTAATTCTCTGTAGGTTGTAAGTGTGGGAATTAAAACAAAACCAAAAAAACCCCTAAATCAAATCCTTCCTGAAACAGAAACTCAGAGTAAGAGAACACTGCATAATGCACTATGGCTCAAAGGATGCAATACAATTGCAAAAGTGCTTTACTCTAAACCTTTGGCACAAATTCTGTAGTGCAAATAATTTATATGTTGCTTTTTGTACGTGCGTGTTCACACACTGAACTGTTATTCCTGCCTTCTTATTGTTATGCCATGAACAAAAAGCTGTGAAGTTCTGACACAGCAGTTTCTGATCAGGATCCACAGATTCTGTCCCCACTGAAAAAAGTATTCTTCCCTTTATTCTGTCTTCCACTTTTATGATATTGGTAATGGAAACTTCTGGTCAACAAGTGCAACTGCAATGTAATCAGAAATTTGTATTTGAAATTATTTAAGAAAAAAATAATGTTTATAGTATCTTTGTGCTGTTAGCACTTGCATAGGATGTGATTATCTAGCCTTGTCTCAGTTCTGCCTGGATAGGCTCAGTTATCCATTATGTTTTTCTAAGTGCATTTCTTTTCCAAGCATGTTGAATAAATAAAAAAAAATATTTTAAGGAACTACATAGGTTTTTTTATAAGTTTAAGGGGTTTTTTTAAAGCATTGTTAACAATAAATAGGAGCAGCAGCATATTTGACTTGTATGTACTACTTAAATCTCCATTCTGACAGTTCAGTGAATGTGTGTTCTGCTTCTCTGCGGCCTTTTCAGCTTTACAACCTTTTTTACTACCTATTTGGAAATGTATTAAGCAGCAGTCTATGAGTTTGTGACAGGGCTTCATCAAGAATATTTGGTCCGGTTACTAGTTCAGACATCTAAAGTCTGACTTGAATTGGCATTAAATCAACTGAGGCAACACTGAGATACTTCATGACTAGAATGGCAGAAAATAGAAATATTTGCCCGGTTGTCAAAGAAGGGTGTTAGCTATTCACAGCATGAACGCTTTGACAGCTCAGTGGGAAAGAAATTGCACATTTTCTCAGTGTCTCAGTGTACCTGACCTAGTGTTCTCAGAAGTGCCCTGGGAGCTACAGAGGTAAATATAACACTCTTTAAGCTTGATTCTTGCTCATTTCATGGAGCTATTTGAAAAACAGTTTGTCGCTTATCTGTCTGACTGACTCCTTAATGTTTTATTTACCCTACATGAAAAGTAAAGCTAATTAAAACAGATGCACCAATATGAAGATGCCACTACAGTGTCTAAATGTTATGTATTGGTTTTCTGTCAGTAAATGATCTCATCAGCATTGTGCATTCCAATCTCCAGTGTGATAAAAATAAGCTTAATTGTATGGAAAATGATGATATAAATACATTGATGGTTTCTTCTAGAAGTCTTAGTGTGGTTTTAAATATCTGAGAAAGATTCATAAGCAGGAAGAGGCTATCATGTTCCTAAAGTAGTTTCTGTTTTCATCATTGAATACACTGATGATCTTGAAAGAGCTCGAAGGAACTCTCAAGGAGGGTCTTTTTTATGGTTCTTTCACTAGAAGGTAGACCCGATAGAAGTAATTTCTGTGTTGATGGTTTTCTTCTCTGGAGTTATGAATCAGTTTGGTTAGAGGTAACTCATGCCTGGGACAAATACAAATATGTCTGGAGCACAGACTTCTTCCCGAGGGCTGCTCTTGCATATAAGGATGTTAAACTGACTATATGTAGAATAAAAGTGCCAGATACGAAGGGTTGCCCTTATCACTTTGCTTCACAAAGTATAGTGTGCAGTACAAGTTCCAACTTCATTGGAAGCTTCTGCTTAAGTTATTGGCATATCTTTGATACCATCTGCACTTCACAGATTGCCAAAAGGACTGTTACTATTACAGTAGTCTTGGGGATTGCGCCTACCACCAATCGCTCTTCTACTAGGAAATTCCTAGTAAGATGAGAGGTCCACAGTTAGTCTTGTACTAGGTGAATAAGAGATAGGAAACTGGTATTTTCACACTGCTGCCTATGCTTCTCACATTCTTTCAGTGTTAAAACTAATTTCTCTGTGGTGTCAGAGTATTGTAATGCTTCAGGTTTTTTCCTAGGGAAAAAAAAAAAATCTTCAGGAAATGATACCATTTACACATCTCTTCTCAGAGCTGACAACATTTTCAAATGCAGTTTGTGTAATAGTTCAGAGAGAACTTTGGAGTTCTCATGAGGTTTTAGCTCAAATTTTCTGTTTCATGAAGATTAAATGCTGTGCTTCTGCGTATGAATTATTTTAGAATGTACAGAAATAGCTCGAGGATGGGTTTGAGATGCCTACTACCTATGAGTGGAATGATTTTTTTATTTTTTTTTAATCTCTGTTAAGTAAAGGGAAAAAAGTAATGATGTGTAAAGGGAAGCGAACATCACTTATGTAATAGTTTCTACAGCTTTGTTTGATAATTCAATTCTTCAGTTCTTAAGGCTTTCCTAGCCCTATGTCATGTCAGTCCTGAAAAATTTGGACAAGCCTTTGTGAGCATCAGCTCTGTTTTCCAGATTCTGCTTGTCAAAGACTAGAAACCTCCATGTCTAGAAATCTTTCTTATATCTTCATACTTTTGAAATGGAACAGATCCAGTAGGTGGAACTCAAGGAATTAAACATATGGGATTAAGAAGCCTAAGAGGAAGATAAGAAATTTATGTGGCAAAAATTATCCTGAGTATAAAGAGCATGAAACTTAAGTGACTTCCCCCATCTATTTTTTTTTTTCCATTTTGAGTTCTTGAGTGCTGTGCTTTCTTTCACCTAACTTTGTATGGCAGACACATATTATATTTCTCTTTTACTAGACTTCACAGACATTTAAAATGAAACTTGTTTCCATACAGGAAATGGCTCAGTAAACAAAAATATGGAAATGGAAAAGTGTCACTGTGATAAGCATTTAGAACTCTGCCCCTGTGATAAGGTACCTCATAACAGAATCCCTATCTGTACAGTGGTAGAATAGAAATTATTTCATGAAGAATTCAGACAGCATCATAGAAAATACCATGAGCTTAAAAATGCAGAATTGTAACAGCTGTAAAATACAATCTTATGCCATCAGCCAGAGTTTCAAGTGTAACGTTGTTTTAGAGAATTGTAACAGTAAGGCAAAAGAGTGTATTTGGAAGTAGATGATGTTTCAGGTCATTGTTAACAGCTAGTCATTGGGTGAAAAATCAGTAATGTGGGGGAAATGCACAGTGTCCCTAGAATTCTGAATAGCAAACACTATTCCAGTAGAGGAATTGACTTGAGCATTCCTCAAACACCACTAATAGGATTTGATTTCAGAGGAAAGGGCAAGGAAGATGAGAAATTGGTGAGGTGTTGATCCACTGCAGGCCGCGCAAAGTCAATGGTGCCTTTAAGAAATTTAAGGAAGTACAGAAATGCTGGACAGGCAGGGGAGTGAAACTGAGCCTGGAAGGAGGCAGGGTAAAGGTGCTGGTTTAATGTTTTGGGTTTGTTTCTTGCTATCCGAATCTATTTCAATTGACAATAGTTGACACTGATTTGTCCAGGACGATAATTGGTAACTGATCTTCTTCATCTTTATCTTGACCAATGAGCTTTTCCATTGTATTTTCTCCCCCTACCGTGTTGAATAGGGGGAGTGGTAGTGTGGCTGGGTGGGTGTCTGGAATCTGGCCAAGGTTAATCCATCACCCCGTGTTCTCCATGTTTTGATAAATTACAGTAAAAGTTAAAGAACACCAGATATGCATCGTAAAAAGACCAGAGCATTTACCTTTTTAGTCATGTGTCATTCTTTAATGGACTGGCTTGAATAATTCAAGCCAGTTCTTCCACAGTGAACATAGGGAACTACTATTTGGAAAGTGGGTAAGTACATGCTCTGATGGAAACATCTGCCTACTTTGGTTTTAGTTAGCCCTGTGTTTTGGTATTTTTTTGTGTTCTCCCTCTTATCCGAGTTTGTCCTTACTATCCTTTGCTTCATGATATTTTGCTCCTCTGAAGCAACCAGCTAGAAAGTAGAATGTTGTGTAACAGTTTTAACCATGAATATGCAACATATGTTCTAAAATGTTTTGTTATAAATCATCGTGACTTCTTACAAGATGTCCTCAGCCCTCGTTTGTCTATGCTTTTCAAGAACAAAACACAGTTACAAGGATAGTTTTTTCTTTGCTTGCCTTTGCAGCTATGGAAGTGATCCTGGGAATAGTCTTAATTGTTGGTATTTTATTTTATTTTATTTTTATTTTATTTATTTTATTTTATTTTTATTAGTTCCCGTGATGGATTAATTTGGGTGAAATCTGGGCAGGAGGGATGTCAGAAAAAAAGAAAAAAAGGCAGAGGTTGGATGGTTGTATTTTCACACACCAGCAGATGCCCAACTACCACTAACTGGAGCAGAAGCTGCTTTCATTGGTTAGTACCAGGCGTGCAAAAATGCAAACATGGTGTAAGTAGCATTTCAGTGGTAAAAAAAAGCCCCCATATTAAGCTGTGCAGACTCACAGGCCTTAGTATTTAGAAGTAGCTCCAGGCTTAACTGTAAATTTGGCTCCAATTGGATTTTACCAATAAGGAAAATTTAGCTTATAGTTTATGAGGTGAAATGTTGTATTTCCTGCAATAACAATGATGACTAATTTGTGATTGTATGGCGTATCCTAACAGCTGTGATATATGGTGCTTTGAATTCATTTAGTTGTAACAATATTTGTTAATTTTTTCCTTCAGATGCCTGTTGTTGATATTTTCTAAATAAAGCCAAGGAAAAGAAAACACCAGCATTTTGAAACATAAAGCAATCTGTAAAATTAAAAAAGCACCCCCCCCCCCCACCCCCCCCCCCCCCCCCCCCCCCCACCACCACACCCCCCCCCCCCCAGACCCACCCCCAACCCACCCCTCTTCTTACCGCTATCAACCC
>JANHGN010023297.1:171311-198244 GCA_024605025.1 Megaceryle maxima | reverse complement strand
TCGTGCAGGGTATTGCCTTTGCTTTTGCTGAACTTCATAAGATTTCTGTCAGTCCATTCCTTCAGGTTATTGAGGTCCCTCTGAATGACAGCACATCATTCATATGGCAGAATGTAGCCTTACAAAATGCATTTGGAGCAGGGAAGAAGTGAGCCATCATGTGCAGTGGTGTTCTATGTATAAGAGGAGCTTCCTCTGCCTGGTTAACCTCCAGTTGATGGTCCTTAGGTGTGATGTTATGGACCAATGTAGACATATTGCCTATGCATACAGAATATGACTGTAGACATAGTGACTCCTTTCTCTTAAGAGACATTATATTGGTGTGCTATTGCAGGTAGAAAGTTGCAAGACTCCTTTATGTATGAGACTGCATCAGTTTTGATGCAAAGCTGTTCTTTTCTGAAAAAATTTTAAATGTTCTGATGTTTATTCTGTGAAAGCATGGAGCTTCATTTTGGGAAAGGGATAGCACTGGAAAAAGAGTTTGAGGGTTGAGATGACCAGGGACCAGCTGTGCAATACAAAAGAATTTCATAAATGTGTGAGAGTTTCTGTAACAAGGATGCAACCACAGCTTACAAAGCTTCTTTCTTCCGTGCTTTTTATAGTAGTCCTGTATTCAGTGCTGCCAGACAATATTTGCTGTGTGATGGGTACAATGCCAAAATAAGAAACATTCAGTTTATTGCCGTATGCTTTTGTAATCTGACATGTTTTCATGTGCAAAATGAGGCTATGAGAATTATTTGAATAAACCTTTAAGACTTGGATAACTGCTTCATTTTGGATAAGAATATTCACAAAATGTCTGTAACTTCCAGTACCTCCTATATACATACTTTACAGAGCTGACAGTTGGGTCAATTGAGTTAGTGAAGAAAAAGAGTGAAGCCTCTTGGGTAATTTAAAACCTTGTTGAAGTCATAAGGCTTTTAGAATAGTGATATCACGATTTGCGTTTTTATTTAAAATTTTGTGCTGTAGGGACCACTCATTGCAAAATACCTAATGAACTAATGCTTGTGTTGCCTACTTGGGAGGTAGATTTTTTTTTTCTTCTAACAGACGTCAGCTAAAGCTGACACATGGTGACAATATATGCCTTTCTGGTGTAATGATTTTAACAAGGAGACTGATTTTTAGAACAGCTGACCTACTCATGTTTTAAAATGCCCAGGTTTGTTGTTTGTTTTTTCTTGATTTCCAAACATCAGCAGGCTTTCAGCTGCTCCACTGTGCAATTTCTGTCAAACCTAGTTTAATCCAGGACTGCAAGGGATTTTCAGCAGTATTTTGTGTACTCTGAGAGAACTGAACCACACATTGTCAAGCCTTCAGCAGGTAAAACTTTGGCAGTGGTAATTTTTGCATGGTATAAAATCTGTCTTGCTTTTTGTAGTAGCAAATGAAGTGTAAAGGGGAGGTAAAACTGTGAATCGGTTTCTTCTCAGATACCTATGCTTCCTCCCCAAATCACTGTATTGGATATGACTAAGAGGGACGAGGTTCTCAATGACTCCTTTTCCTCAGTCTTCACTGGCAAGGGCTTCAGCCACACCCTCAGAGTCACAGAAGGTAATGGCAGGGGCTGGATGAAAGAACTGCCCATTGTAAGAGAAGATCAGGTTTGTGACCATCTGATGGACCTGAAAGTGCACAAGTCCATGGGACCCCATGGGATGCGCCCACGGGTACTGAAGGGAACTGGCGTATTAGGTTGCTAAATTGCTTTCTATCATATTCCATAAGTCATGGCTGTCTGGTGAAGACCCCACTGACTGGAAAAGGGGAAACATAATCCCCATATTCAAAAAGGGAAAGAAGGGTGAACCAGGGAACTATAGGCCAGTCAGTCTCACCTCCGTGCCTGGTAAGATCATGGAGCGGATCCTCCTGGAGACACTGCTGAGGCAGAATAATAATGAAGAGGGTAATTGGGTACAATCAACACGGCTTCACCAAGGGCAAATCGTGCTTGACAAACCTGGTGGCCTTTATGAAAGATCACAACATCAATAGACAAGGGAAGAGCAACCAGTGTCATTCACCTGGACCTGAGCAAAGCCTTTGACACTGTCCTGCTTGACATGCAGGTCTCCAAGTTGATAAAATATAGGTTTGATGGAAGGATAACTCAGGGATAAAGAACTGCCTTGATGGATGCACCCCAAGAGTGGCTGTCAATGGGTCTTATGTCCAAGTGGAGGCCAGTGACAAGTGGAGTCCCTCAAGGATCAGTACTGGGACCTGTCTTGTTTAACATCTTCATCAGCGACATAGAAGTGGCATTGAGTGCATCCTCAGCAAGCTTGCCGATGACATCAAGCTATGAGGGGAGCTGACATGCTGGAGGGAAGGGATACCATCCAGAGGGACCTTGACAGGCTGGAGAGGTGGGCCATGCCAACCTCATGAAGTTCAACAAGACCAAGTGCGAGGTCCTTCATCTGGGTCAGGGCAACCCCAAGCACCAGTATAGGCTGGGCAGTGACTGGCTTGAAAACAGCCCTGAAGAAAAGGACTTGGGGGTACTGGTGGATGAGAAGGTTAACATGAGCTGTCAGTGTGCTCTTTCAGTCCAGAAGGCCAATCATATCCTGGACTGCATCAAGAGAAGTGTGACCAGCAGGTTGAGGGAGGTGATTCTCCCCCTCTACTTCACTCTCATGAGACTCCACCTGGAGTACTGCGTCCAGTTCTGGAGCCGCTATTACAAGAAAGATATGGACACACTGGAACATGTCCAGAGAAGGGCCACAAGGATAATCAGAGGGCTGGAGCACCTCTCCTATGAAGGCAAACTGAGAGAGTTGGGGTTGTTCAGTCTGGAGAAGTGAAGGCTCCGGAGAGACCTTATTGTGGCCTTCCAGTATCTTAAGGGGGCCACAAGAAAGCTGGGGAGGGACATTTTAGGATGTTGGGCAGTGATAGGATTAGAGGGAATGGATTAAAACTAGAGAGAGGTCGATTCAGATTGGACATTAGGAAGAAGTTCTTTACCATGAGAATGGTGAGACACTGGAACAGGTTGCCCAGAGAGGTGGTGGAGGCCCCATCCGTGGAAGTTTTTAAGGCCAGGCTGGATGGGGCTCTGAGCAACCTGATCTAGTGAGAGATGTCCTTGCCCATGGCAGGGGTGTTGAAACTAGATGATCTTTAAGGTCCCTTCCAACCCTGATGATCCTATGACTTTATGAGTTTTGCTGGTAAGAGGCAAAATCTTTCTCTGGGCATTAGTATTATGTGCTGCTAGTTGAAACACACAGATACATCACCTGGTGTGGACTATCTTGAGAAATGGTTGGAAAGCAAGAATATAGGCTTGGCAAAGATAGTATGAGTGAAATATTTCTTGAGTTAAAATTAGGTGGCTCAGGTGTAAGGAGACTTATATAAAGGATATATAGGTAATCTTATTTAAGGTGGGGGTTTTTGTTTGGTTGGGTTTTTGTTTGGTTTTGGGGGGTGTTGTTTTTTGTGGGTTTTTTTTTGTTGTTTTGTTTTGTTTTGTTTTTGTTTTGTTTTGTTTTTAAGGGTGGGGGGCAAGACAAGAAATTGAGTAATACCTAAACTGTAGGTATCAAGTGACTACTACTGTGTTTGGTTAATTTTACTGTGTAGTCATATGAGGTTTGTAAGCCTTAGGCCCTTCAATGCTCTTTCACTGGTTTAATATTAGCATTCTATTTATGAAAGCATTACCGTGTGAGCTTCAGGATAGTGGAGGAAACCTGGAAATGCAGCTTAACTGCTCTCTAATAAAAAATATTAAATATCAAAACAGAATGCAAAGGAGGAAAACATCCATGGATTTTAAGTAGATCTCGTAGCTGTTAGGAATTACTCAAGCCTTTAAAATATTTTTTTGTTAGTGCAATGTATCAAAACATCAAAAAGAAGCATGCATTAAAAACTTGGGCAGGAGCAGAAATCCTAAGCTGTTCAACAGTGTTTTCTAAAAGTTAAAGTTTCAGTTTTCTGAGTTTCTGGCAATTTTGTCTTGTCAGATGAAACACAGGTGTTTCGAGTCTGGGTTTATCCTCACAATGGACCTGTAATTCTGAACTCTGAAATCCTGATTTAGGAATCAGTGCTTTAAGATAGGATTTAGTTACATCTCTCATTCACTTTGTAAGCAGAAAAGTTGAATTTCAAATACTATAATAAATTTACAAATCCTAAAGTCTGGCTAGAAATACTGCAATAGATTTGCAAATTGTAACATAAATCTTAATAATTTTTTAGCTATACAAATTTATACTCATTTTCAGGTTAAAAACTGTGATTCTAGCAGAGGATCATTCTTTTTTTGTAATGTTTGTTCTGTTTTGGGTCAGGTCCTTTATGATTGGCTTCTACAGGACTTATGTTTATTAAAATATTTCTCTTTGTCTCAGTTTCTTCTTGAACTTCATAGAATAAAAAAAATTTTAAAACATTATCTTGTGAACAGAGAGAGCAGTTGCCATTCACAGAAACTATTGAAAAAACTGTTCACTGATGTTTGTATTCTAACACAAATAGGCAACTGAAACTTGCATAAAAGCACTGTGATTTAGTAAGATGTTTGTCTCAAAGTATGCATGGCTTACAATGGATCAGTTTTTGAAAAGACATTTTCATGTCTCATCTTACCTTAAAATGAAAAAAATCCTAGTTTTAAATTTTTTTATTGCCTTTTCTTTGGACTTACTGTGATTTGAATGTGAGTACTGTGGATACTATATTTGCTTTTTGGGTGGCCAGACACTGGAACATATTGCCCAGAGAGATTGTTGCCCAGAGAAGATACCCAAAATGCACCTGGATGTGGTCCTGAGCAACTTGATCTAAGTGATGCTGCTTTGAGCAGAGAGGTTGGACTGGGTGGTCTCCAGAGGTCCTATCCAACCCCTGAACTGTTCTATGATTCTGTCAGCAGGTAATAAACCTTAGAAAAAATTCAGCCCAACAGACTTTGTTTTTGTGGACACTGATATTAACAAAAATAATAATGTAAGTGATTTGGGACAGAATGGCCTAAAAGAACCCATAAGTATGACACAAAATCAGCAAGCCCCAGAGTGTACCTTAGAATGTTTTCCCTCATGTCCAGCTGATAAGTGCTGTCTGTCTTAACACTTTCAAGACTCTGTACAGTAGGAAGGGGAACAAAATACTGGGCTAAATATGAGGCCTGAACCGGTTCTGCATAGTCTTTTCCTTTTCCATGTTTAAATTCTGACCCAAAACATGAATTGAGAATGAGATGTGGGAATAAAATATGGTTCTGGCAGAAGTATAATTTGTTTTTCCCATTTGAGCTAGAACTCAGGGGTTTTGTATGAACTATAATGGAATTATTTTATTATTTGAATTGACTGTTATTATTGATTATGTCTTATATTTAATTTCTTGGTCTTAACTCTTGATCAATAGTTTAAAGGACTTCGATCTTTCTAGCAGTAAAGAACAAGATGATGTGTGTGTTCATAGTATGAAGTCATGTAAATGGATCTTGATCTCATATTAAAATAGGGGAAAGCTTCTGTGACACCTATTGTAATGGTAGACAAAGGAAGTGACTGATTGAACCGATTCAACATGTCCATCTAAAGCAATTTCAACACAATGGCAAGTATTCATTCATGACCCAATATAAAGAATAAAAATAGCAGTAATTGTCTGAACTGAAAGAATCAGTGAATGTTTTCTCAGAGCTGTAAGTTTAAAGAGAGAATTAGATGGATGAAATGTGGGTACTTATATTATTATAGTCTGTAGATTGCAGACATTAAAGAAGATTTCTCCAATGGTAGTGGGTGCTGTGCAGTGAGGAAGATAACAGGCTGAAATATGTTTTTTGAATTTTTATTAAGGAATTTCTGACACGTGTTGAGAAATCCATTAGTTATATGACATACCCTGTAGTCATATTAGTTTTTTCTGTGACTATAAGGTATGTTCTTCGTAGTTCACAGACCGTTTTTGAGTGTGCTAAAGGAATTTTACTGTCTGAATAGGAGATATATGCAGTGGTTCTGAGAAATTATGACAAAAGGATAAAAGAAACCTCAAGGTCCAATAGTGTTTGTATCAGCTGCTGCAACATGACAATAGTCTTCATGGTTCTTTTGTGGAGCAGGATTCACAAAAACTTATGTGTAGGTTTTCTGGAAGGTCAACTACAGTGACCCTCGTACTATTGTGGTAGGTTCCACAGTTACTGCATGGGGTTCAAAGTTAATGAAAACAAGTTGTCACTCCTGTAAGAAATGCTTACATTCTTAATTTCATTGCTCAAGACTTTGGGCACAGGAAACCTGTCCTGTGCCTCAGAGATTTTTGCTTTCCCTTATATTGCTCTAGCTAAGACATATTCTTGTGGATAAAGTAGTTGTCTGACGGTCAAATTCATCTGTTGGGCTTTCTGAAATATGGGCTTGCTTGTGTAGCATTACGTATCAGTTCTACTATGTGTATTTCATAACCTGTAGATAAACCTATGTTTACAGCTGCTTTTTTAAAGCTATATTTGATAACCCAGTAAAGCTGAACTCAGTTCTTCGTAGCTGTGCTAATGCACTGGTAGTCCTACAATAACTGGGTTTGATATGAAGGTCGGTATCCTCAAATGAACTGGTTTTGACATTTTAGAGATGACTTTTCAATACGCAGATTCCCTGTCTTCTGGTAAGGCTCCAGATACCTACTGCTTAATGGAGAGAAACAAAATGTAGTTAGAAGCAGAAAGATCAAAAGACTTTGACAGCAGTATCTAAATAGAGAATCTTCTCCCTCCTGATCATTCCTTCTGAAATTGATAAAATTTTTTGGGGACTTGGACAATTGAGCACTATAAAGATCAGGTCCTACTGGTGTGGCAACAAAAGGAATTGCTGAGTTCTTACATTACATAAATGGGATTCTTGCATGCAGCCTTTTAATAGTCTTGTGTGGAGCTAGTATCCTTTCAAAAGGATGTTACTGTATCTTTCCTTTGACTTTTAAATATGCATTATTGTAATATTGTATACTTTTTACATTAAATTTGAATAATTAAGGTGCTTACTGAAAGGTTATACAAAACAATACAGTAATTACAGTTAGGCTGGTAATAGTAATTTCAGAATATATCAACATTTAAAAAACAATTTAGGGATTAAATATGCTTCTCAAAATGCTTATGGGAATTCAAGAGACTTTTATGTGGCAAATAACCCTTAGTCCTGTAGCCCAAAAAATTGCATGGAAAATGATTTTTGTTAAATAAGTTATTTAACTCATAAGCAACTTGCCTTTTTTGAAAGTTATTTACATTTTTTTGTGTTAAAATTAATCTGCGATTTTTACTAAGAAGCATTTTGACAACAGTTTCCATGTAGCCTTAGATATTTAGAATTATAATTCTGGAAAACAACTTCATGGACAAGGACCTCAGAGTCCTGGTGTACAATAAGCTATCCATGGGACAACAAAGTGCACTTGTGGCCTGGCAGACCAATGGTCTCCTGGGGTATATAAAGAAGAGTGTGTCTAGCAGGTTGAGGGGGCTTCTCCTTCCACTCTACTCTGCACTAGTGAGACCACATCTAGAGTATTGTGTTCAGGTCTGCTCTCCCCTGTTCAAGAGAGACAGGGAAATACTAGAGAGAGTCCAGTGGAGGATGTGAGGATGACGAAGGGACTGGAACATCTCTCTTATGAGGAAAGGCTGAGAGCCCTGGGGCTGTTTAGCCTGGAGAAGAGTGAGAGGGGGTCTTATGAATGTTTACAAATATCTGAAGGGTGGGTGTCAAGTAGAAGGGGCCAGGCTCTTTTCAGTGGTGCCTTGTGATAGGATGAGGGGCAATGGTCACAGACTAAAACACAGGAAGTTCCACCTCAACATGAGAAAAAACGTCTTCACTGTGAGAGTGCCAGAGCCTGGAAAAGGCTGCCCAGAGAGGTTGTGGAGTCTCTTTCTCTAGAGACTTTCAAAACCTGCCTGGATGCGTTCCTGTGTGGCCTGCCCTGGGTGATCCTGCTTTGGCGGGGAGGTTGGACTTGATCTCCAGAGGTCCCTTCCAACGTTTAGCATTCTAAGATTTTATGATTATATACTAATATTTCTGGCTTTTTGAAGTATTTCAGGCTGATGATGGTACTTCAATATTTCAGTATCACTGAAATCACTTCTGTCAAGTGATGCATTTGTGTTTGTTTGTTTTCCTAGTAGAAGAAACATTTTTACATATCCTAATAATGCTTCTTTATTCCATATACTTTCTTTTTAATATCTGTAATTTATCTGTATGTAATCTGCTTACTCTTATGAAGAATGAAAATATGTGGTGTCAAAATACAGGTCACAGCGATCAGCTAAAAGAAGACAAGTTTTCCTTCTCTAAGAACACGATGGCTGCTCAGATGGTCTGATTCTTCCATTCATCACATATGTGAATAATACACCATTTTGCCAGACTCGTGTTGTAGGACAGTGTTCAGCAGAATTACTTCTTCACTGTCATTTTCTGTAGATCGTAACCAGAATACAGGACAAAAATAAATCCCAATATATCTGTTTTATTTTGTCTAGAACTTCACAGAGCAGGACTACAAATGCATTACTACTGGAGAGTCCTATCTACAGAGGAAAGAGGCTAAATCCAGCTAGAAATATTTTAAAATCACATCTGGAAACATTAAGAACAGCTCTCTTCGCTTAAGATCTCCAGAAGGGCTCTTGCATTCTCTTAACTTCCTTGCTATCTTAGTATTTAATACTTTGGAAAGTTTTGTCACTTGCATTTGCTGACTGGATAATACTGGAAGCATAGTTTATTGGTTTTCTGTATGGCATAATTACTTCTTAATGGGAGATGCATTATTTTTTTGGCCCTGGTAAGAATTTTATACTTTGTTCCTGGAGAAAAAACTAAGCATTACCAAGCCATAGGTGTTTTGCTACTTCAGTAGTAATGCAGGTTTGATTATGTGGATAATCTGGATGCATGTTATTTTAGGTAAAGGATATCCCTTTCATTTTAACGTGATGCCAGTTTCTTACCTG
The DNA here is from genome assembly GCA_024605025.1 of Megaceryle maxima. Taxonomy (NCBI): domain Eukaryota; kingdom Metazoa; phylum Chordata; class Aves; order Coraciiformes; family Cerylidae; genus Megaceryle; species Megaceryle maxima. The sequence continues at coordinate 189,210 of JANHGN010023297.1, read as the reverse complement.
TCATAGAAAATGGGATTAGCAGAATTCATAATAATGTTAGTTATTTTGTCTAGCTATGCTGCTCAACACCATAGTCTGTCACTGCTGTACCAGATTGTTATTGTATCAGATGAACTGTCATTAGTCTAAGTCCAAAACAAAGTTATTGTATTCTTTCTTCATTCTTGTTTAATCTTCTCTTCATTCTGCTTGCTCACATTAAAGGGGATTTTGTTGGGTTTTGTAGTTTTCTTACTTAATTCATGAACAGGTCCATTTCTGTTTATCTATTTCATATACCAATTGCATTTGATGGAGATTCCTGTTTGATAAAGAACAGTAAGTACAGTTCTTCAGTAAGTACAGACATATTGCAATAGTATGTCTGTCTCTTAGTGATGCTTATGCAGCAGGCAGTCACAAAGATAGGACTTCTACGTGTCTTTGAAGTTTGAGGTTTTTACTTTTAGTGGAAATTTTACTTTTAGTGAAAATTACAATAGTGCTTTGATTAATTAAAACAAGTTAAAGAATTAGATTGTTTATCTTACAATATGGATTTGAGCACCTAGTAATCAAGGTAAACAGGGTAGCCAAAAGATGTCCTCACAACAGAGGTATCATTATAAGCTTGCTGGTTATAGCTTACTGAGAAAAATTACAGTTTCAAAACTGGAGTGGTTTAATATATTAGTAATTATGATAATAGAAATTGCCTCAAATTCAAACATGTATTGAACCTGTCATTTGTGAGGCTGAATTTAAACTCATGTTGAATTAGCCTGCTCATTTTTAGCCTGAAATAAAAAAATAATAATAATAAAAAGAAAGGAATAGAATAAATCAGAGGGGAATAAAGGACCTGAATGTTTAAATAAGTATCATCCACATCCAGACCTAAGACACTTGTATGGACTGGACTAGATTTTGATGTGAGTTTGTTTCTGTTCCAGTTACAAAAAACATGGATTTCCCTTCAGCTAGGGATGGAGCCTGATGGATTTTTTTTTTTACGTATGTTCATTCTTAAGTAAGGTAGAAGAAATAAGGTAGAATCTGTGGTCTTGAGTTTCAGTGGGGGAAGGGAATGTGTATTTGGAGCTTCTACTGAACTACATTAGTAGGATTTCCAAAGCAATATCCAGTATGATTTAAAGCTGAAGGAGCACTTTTGCAGCTGAGTTACCTTTCCTGTTGTAACTGTAACTGTGCCCATACACTGTATATCTGACTGGATGGGGGTGCTAAATTGAGTACTTGTGCCTCTGGTGATTTGACTGTGAGACCAATTGGGTGTGTAGAAGCAGAAATGGGTAATTAGAGTGCAGATGTATTTAAGTAGTGTATAGCAAACTCGCCTGCTTCTGTTTCAGATTCTACTTTCCTTATTACTGCACTTTGTATCAGACTGTAGGAGAAGTGACTTCTAAAAGGCGTGTATTGAGGCAATGTATGTTGCAGCTTCTAGTAATACCTTTCAACATTGTCTTCCTGATATTGAAAATGATACTCTAATTGTTACAGAGTACTTCTGAAAAATGCTGATGACACTTCAGTCCATTGATCTGATGGAGGTCTGTGCCGTTCACCATCTTGCACTTGTAGTTTGCAAGAACTTAAGGTTTATTCAGTAAATTGTTCTCAACTAGAGACTTACATTCTAATTGCAGAGACTGACTGCTCTCATGCAGAAAAGAAGTTCAACTCACAAGGCATTTCTGCTACTTATTTTGACTACAGAGAGGAAGGAAATGCCTGACACCTGTGGAAGGAAAGCTTCAGTTGTTTTAGAAGTGTCAGTCATAATGTCAGGGCTGAGAATATCAGGGCAATGGTTTGTATGTTCCATTGATGGTAAGTTTTTCTTATGCTTCCATCAGTTTTTCTTTGAATTATCATCTAGTGTCTTTTATTTTTGTGTTGGTAAGGAAAGCTTTAATGTTCCTGCTGTTAAATGCTTGCTGTAGATTACATCCTCCTCCTCTTTTTCAATTGCTTTGACTGTTACATTTTACCCAACTGCTGGATTTTTAAGCATGAGGGCTGACAATTAGAGCAATCCTCCAGCTGAGGCTTTGTGTGCTTGAATAACTGAGCTGTGAATGTGCCCAATGTACGTGATTCATACTGCATAGGTGCTTTCAGGATATTTGTGTATATGTGAGGGTACAGTTGCAAAACCAGTTTTTATGTATACTTCAATACTTCTTTTTTACTCATTATTGCTCTTTAAACAATGCCCATCAATAACATGTCTACATATTTTTTTAGTTTGCTTAGGTTTGATGTAAAAGTAGAACTACATCTTCAGGATATTACCTTCAGCATATTATTAAACAGGATATTATTACCTGGTAGTACTGGAAGACTTGTCCTACCTTACTGTACTGGGAATGCTTGATCAATAATAAGTGCTTCTAAATGTATTTACAGTTCAGTCATGACAATGATGAAAGATAGTTGAAGGTTAAAATCACTTTGATTAAATTTATGGTGTTAAATCTGGAGAACTGATTTCAGAATCAGTTGTGAAATGTGTGACTTTAATGGCAGTGACTACCTGAGCTTCAGTTCATCTAAGAACAATTCAAGTTATTTAAAATTAGAGGAAACTCCATCACCTCTGACTAATTTATTTTAAAGTTTGGATTTTTAGATTATGTTTTTCATTGCCAGATTTCTACATAGACATTTTCAGTAGTTAAAATACCCCATGAGCAGCTCTGCCTGTTTCTTATGACCTCAGTGTGGAGGCGCCTTGTGGTATTTCATTGTCATCTGGTTTGTCCCCTTGGCTGTGCATCACTTTATCAGCCTTATCATCTTGGACAAGACTTGCTTTCTTCTTTAACACAAAGGAAATAAAGTAAAACATTAAAAGCAGATCTCTTACGGCTTTCCTCCACTATTTTATCTTAATCTTCCAAGATAAAAACAAAGAACAAAAGCTATTTCTAGTAGCATGGCACATACTACTTTGTTTTTTTTCCAAAGTATGTATTTTAATAGTCTTAAAATGACAAATCCATAAATCTAACCTCTTATAATTTTTACTCTACTTCATTACATATTTTTTAAATAATTCCTTAAAGCTCTTTGTATGTACAATTTAAATTAAATGTTGCTTAAAGTTTAAGCAACACAAGTTTTTAACAGATTTCTTAGTGTGTCCAAGACAGTTCTCACAAAGACAGTATTCCTCACCCTTCTGTATTTGAAGTTGAAATAATAAAATAAAATTCGAATGAGAAAATTGCAATTTGACAAGGATTCCTAAAGCAAGCAAATATTTGCAGATACTCACCAAAACTCTTAGTATACACTATTACTGATAAAACAGTTCATGTTCCATCTTGTAGGTTTTTACCCATATCATCCTAATACCTGTGGGCACTCCTAAAAGATTATAGTTTTCTTTCCAGGGAAAACAGATGAATTATTATAAGGCAGATTGTTTTGTCAGACTATAAATCTGAAATCATACACTTCGGCCAATTAAATGAAATCCTTTTTTAAGCTTTCTGTGGCCTTATGTGGCTTATAAATAATTACATAATTGTGTTTATGATTGCATAGTCTGTCAACAGATTTTTGTTGATGGTAGATATTGATACACTATTAATTCCCACCTCTTAGCCCACAGTCCTCTAATCTTAGGTATTAAAAGTGTCTAAAATAATTTCTAAGAAAGTTAATATTATCAGTGCCCAAGATACACATCTCATTCATTCTCCTGTGGTCAGTTTTGGATTGTACAATTGATGTGACCTTACCTCACATACAAAAAGTGCTTTTAGTAGGTTGAAAATGCATTGAAATATTTATAACTGAAGAATCATAGAACTGTTCAGGTTGGAAAAGACCTCTAAGATCATCGAGTCCAACCATTAACTCAGCGTTGCCAGGTCACCATTAAACCCTGTCCCTCAGCACCACATCTACATGTCTTTTAAATACCTCCAGGGATGGGGACTCCATTGCTTCCATGGGCAGCCTGTTCCAGGGCTTGACAACCCTTATGGGGAAGAAATTTTACCTGATATTCAAACTAAACCCCCCCTGGAGCAACTTGAGGCTGCTCCCTCTTGTCCTATAATTCTAGGTATTCCAAATGAAATACGTATTCTTAAATGGCAAGTGGAGAAAAACAACTGAAAACTTTCAGTTCTACAAACTTTAAGATAAAAATAGACTTGATCATAATATCCTTTTTCTGCTCTATGCAATACAAGGATCTTTACAGTATACCAAGTCATTAATGAGTAATTATTTTAAATTAATTTATGGATATAATATTGTCTCCTAAAATGAGCTGAAAATGAAAATATACTGCCAGAGTTCTGCATGTGTTTGAAATACTCCTTTTCCAATTACAGTCATCTTAAAAAAGGAAATTAGTGTATTATTTCCTGTTCAACTCTATCCTGGTCAACTGTAAGTGGAAATTTTGGGTATTTCTTTGTTTAAGTCTTTGGAGGCTACAAGGAATAAATACAGATCTTCATTAATAGATGTTTAAGTGTCTTCAGAAGAAAGATGCTACTTAGATTTTCTTTTGGCAAGCATATTTTGGTATTCTAGCACTCTCAAACTGTGCCCTGGAAATCTTTTAATTGACTGTGACATAACAGAAAAACAGGTATAGAAATTCTGGGCTGCTGGACACTTCAGTGGTGTAGCATCAGGCCCACTCTTTAAAGCTGCAAGGATTAAATGCTTGCTTTATTTTGCACTGATTGCTAAATATATTTTTACTCCTAAGAACAGGGCATCACTTCTTGTAAATAGCCTACCTCTCTCTCTTTAGTTTTCAGTAGCTTATTATATATTATTGGCTTAAAATTATTTTATCTTACCAATTTTGACCTTTTCCATTTGGCAGTTGTTGATAAGGAAAATTTTGCTTTGAAAATAAAAGTGCCATTTTTGGTGTTTATTTTTTTATCATTTTGAGGACAAAATATTATGTCTGTTACATGCTGTGAAGATTACTTAACAGAGTTCCTTAGAGTATCAATATGTTTAAATTAATGGATAATTACACAAACTTTGAGTTATACATGTTAAGAAACATCTAGACAGCAATAAAATTTATCTCTTCGTGCTCAAAGTACTTTTAATTATCTAAAATAGGTCCAGTACTATCTGATTGCCTGTATTTGTTGAGATAAATACTATGGCATGTCAGTGGCATGTGTTTATCCATATATTTGTACCAACATAGTATTGACAGCTCAGAGTTCTTTTCTTTCACACTGTAATTTTTTATGTTCGTTACTACTTCATCAAAAGGTAAAAGAATGGACTCTTTCAAATCTTTCCAAATTCAATCTAGGAAGCTGGATCAAGAATATGTTCATTTTATACACAGAAGTTTCTTACCTTCTGTTAAACATTGTTTTAGGCAAAAATTTCTCTTTATAAGGGGTGAGGTGTTTACCAGTTTTAATTTATCCCATACATTAAATTCCTTAGGTACTCACTGGAAAACTGTTTTGCATTTTATAATGGCCCAAATACATGATGAATACTGAAGTCCTATGTTCCTATTTGAAACATAAGTGACTATATTTATTTGGACTATACAATTTGGATTATATGCTCCTTCTTCCAAATTATAGCTGGAAAAAAACCCCTGTGTTACTTAGAAACATTATTTGCAAAGATTATATCATTGTATTTAATGAAAAATGAAAAGTCAACAAAGATTAAGCTATGGAGTAAAAATTTCTCTAAGTGCCTGTCATTCCTTCTTATAGAATAAAAAGAATGGAGAGGTACCAAGGACTGGAGTTAGAGTCTAAAGTTCTTCCATTTTGAAGTTTTTAGGAGTCTTCTGTTGACTTTAGGGTCAGAATTCAGTCAGAATTTTCCACCTCGGAGTTACTGCAAGTTTAAGTTAAAAAATGTCACATCTGTGTAGCTGGTGCAACAACATTTCAGAAAATGTTTTGAAGTTGGGTGTTTGGGAATTAATTCAATTTGCCAATGCATGTCCACACATCTTTCTCTGCTGTCATTACTTCTACTTATATTTTTCCTCTATTATCATACAGAGCCTGTCTTCTTCTTGGATTAGATACTATTTCCTATTTTCATACTAACTGGTGAGATTTAGTAAAATCCCACTGAAAATACAGAAAGAACTCATTCTTTCCCCTTTGAAAAAGTTGTTGATAAATATAGCTGTTGCAATACAGCTGATTATATTTTTAGTGTAATTCCCGAACACTAATTTGTCTCCTATTTCTTTTGTCTCCTCTTTCTTTTGATGCACGCATACTTCACCGCTAGTCGTGTAAAATATTTCAGATTATATTTATCTATCCATCCACTCCTTGGTGACATCTACAGTATTACTTCAAGAAGGGAAAGTAATCTTTAAGACCTGGATAAACTCCTTTGATCTTCTTGGTAGCAAAACTGCTGCCTAAATTAGTCTCCAAGTAGGCAACATTTCAGCTGAATTGTGACCTTCCATAGATACCTTGTTTTTTAATGTTTAAAACTTCTTCCAGTAATCATTTTGAAGACATCAGCAAAGAAAGGCTCATTTTAGTCTGTCATTATGTGTGACTTTTTCTATTTATTGTCCATTACTTGTTATTGTTGTTATCTTGAGAGAGAATATTCTGTTGTCAATGGGAGTGTTCTCTGTCGAATGATCAAGTTTTCCCTGCTACATGTGCTACTTTAATCTACAGTTTGTACTTTTATACTCAGTGACTATTGTTTCTGTTTTGAAGAGACAGTTAATGCCATTCTAGAGGTGAAGTATTTTCCAAATGCATGTATTTATTTTGTATTTTATACTTCTTTTTTTTTTTTACTAAATGCAGAAAATATTTTTCAGTTGTTTTTTAGTAAGTTGTATGTTTTTAATTTGAAATGGTGAACTAAGGTAATGGAGCAAAGGGAATCAGCTCTGCCTTTTGAGGTACATGTAACCAGGAATACCATTGCCAAGTTACTGTTATGTTATAGCTGGTAGAGGTGTTATGGTAGTGCAAAATAAACTGAATCCCTTGCTTTAGGGCTTAATTTGAATACCTGAGCTGGTAGTGTTCCCATTTAGTCATTGCAATTGTTCGTTAGTTGTAAACTACTTAATTAAGTATCTCTGCCTATTTATAAAAAAATGTATTACAGCTCTTGACCACAAAAGGAGGATTAATAGTTTTTATATCTGACAAATATTACTTCATTTCTCTTAGGAGCAAAAAATAGTTTCAATATCAGCAGCATTTGGTATTTTCAATTGATAAATAAAATGCATTACTTAATAAGTAATGGATGCTTTAGTGTCTTGTGTTTTGACTTTATGAGATCTTGAAGAAACATTGAACACAAACTGATGTATATAATTAAATTCTATTTTATCCAAGTCCTGTATGTTTCAGAAATATGACACTGGGGGAAAAAAAAATAGAAACAGAAAGAAAAAAACAAATTTCTTGTAGTTCATCCTTATAATGAGCGCAAATAATGTAGGCAATTGCAGACTAGCACCCAATTGCTTGAAATCCTACTTAAAAAACCCACATATATTTAGTGTAGGTAATACCACTGCAAATATGCACAGAATTGCAAAATAATTAACAAATCCAGCTTTACTCAGTTAACCTGTTATTGAAAACAACCTGAGAAGCTGAGCTTTGGAAGTACCAAAAGTACTTATCATTGTATTATAATTCTCTGGAGTTAATTATCTTGAAAGCACAGAGAAGTTCATGTCTGAATGTCAACCTCAGAATAATTACCTGCGCAGTGAGCACCACATAGAGATATTTAACACAAGGTTTTAAAATACAACTAATGATTGAGCATCATTTTCAGAAATTCAGTTTTTGTGTCCTTATTTTATTGATGCTTAAATTGCTTTCTGAAAACAAACGTTCCTTAAAATATTTAAGACTAAACACTTGTCATGGCTTGACCAAGCTGCTCTATCACTCCCCCTACCCCCTCTCAGCTGGACTAGGGGGAAGAAAATAAGATGAAACTCCTAGGATAAGACAAAGGCAGTTTAATGACAAGTAAGGCAAGGCTGCATACACGGACGCAAAAGAAAGCAAAGATTTATTCGCTGTTTCCCATCAGCAGGCCATGTCTGGCCCCTTTTCCAGGAAGCAGGGTTCCAAACACATTATCAGTTGCTCTGGAGGACAAGTGGATGCCCCCCCACGCCCCCTTCTTTTTCCGTAGCTTTTATTGTTGACCTGATGTCAAATCATATGGAATATCCCTCTAGTCAGTTTGGGTCAGCTGTGCTGATTATGTCCCCCCCTAAGATCTCATCCACCCCTTCCCACTGGGGCAGGGAGGTGCTGTGCGAGCCCTGCTCAGCAGTAGCCACAACATGGGTGTGTTATCAACACCTCTCTAGCTCTCTAAAAAGCACAGCACTGCGAGGACTGCTAAGTCTCTCAGTCAGAGCCAGTACAACACTCTACTTCCAGTTGCATTTTCAGAATCTTGACTTGAGAATGTTGATATCAGTGTATGTCCAGTCAGTCATAAGCAGGTGTAAATTGACTGCAGTAAACATGTGGTCATTTATGCTAGTAAATGATCTGACCCTGTGACTGTGAACATACATTCAGATTATATAGCTCTTGTAACACAACATGGTGCAGTATTACCCGGAAAAGAAAAATTAACTATCTTAGTAACAGAATGTTATGTTTGGGGTCAGAGCCTCAGTAATAGTTATCTTTTAAATTTATGTGTCATTGAGTCCTCCTGAAGTAAGCAAGGGACTATGGATTATTGAGAGACGTTGGCTTCACAGCCTCCTGCTATGAAAGGGAGGAACAGGGAAAGAAATCTTATGAGGTAACATAGGAAAGCACTTCTTAAGTGATGTGTAGACACCGTAGATATTACAGAGACGTTACAGAAGTGATCTCTTTTTTCTTTATTTATGTAAAGAAAAGTTCCTTCTGAGTTGAAAACATTGCAAAGAGGAAGATGGCTGTTACAGAATTTAAGGTAGGTCTGGGTGATTTGTCTTTGAAGGCAAATGAATTGAAAGCCTCCACTGCTTTTGAAATCTTGAATTCCATCGCTGCAGATGTTTATCACTGTAGAAGCATTGTCAACAATTTTTACCCTTTTTACTTGAATTACTTTTAAGAGAGCTTTTAGATTAGACTTTGAACTGCAAAAGGCATAAATACATAAAAAAGTCTCCACTGTCAATATATTTTCTATTAGCTAGTCTGTCAAATAACTAAGCTTGGCTAAACTCTGGATTTTCCTTAAGAACTCATTCGTATGAATGTAGAGTGTGACAATCCATTTATGTTAATACAGGTTCTAGCTACAGATCCCAGGAATGCAGAACTCCCTTTTCCCACAGTGCATTTCTAATCCTCATTCACTAAATGTGACAGCTAACCTGGCATACCCGATTTCTTTATCTGAGTGTCCTTAGTATAGTTACAGAGCTTCCAGAGCTTCTTTTACAAATGAATATAGCTGAGCTGCATACTAATCCTTAATATTAGAATCTAACTGCAGAATCCTACTGAAGTCTGAGTACCTGGCTGCTGGAGTATTATTGATGAAAATGTTGCCAGAAGTCATTTGGGATTCTCTTTTCACTTACATAGCTTTGTGAAAGAGCCATACATTTGGTGTATAGTTTAATGCATATTGTGTAGTTAAATGCCCATTTAACTTTCTCTGTGCCCTTTTTTGGTTTGGTTACTTTAGAAGTTAGAATGTGCTGTTCACAAACTAGAAGTGTCTGATTAATGGCTACTGGAATTTGTGTCTTGTTATGGATATGTCTATGCAAAATTGCAAAAGATTTTCAGAACCCTTGTGGTGAAAAATATCTTTTGACATGTCATCTCTTAAATGTACCGGGTTTTTTAATATGTCTTGTTAACATTTTGTTCTGTTTTCCTTTGGAAGATCTTAAAGTTCTTGATAGTAATAATAGTGCATAATTAGCAGTAGTGAGTAATGAGCAGTGAAATAAATATTAGACCCTATTGTCATAAGATCTGAAAAAAGGGGTATGTAAGGTTGCTTTACTAATTTCAGTCTCTTGCATATTCTCGGGAAAACTCAAGTTTGCAGTTCCTTTTTTTTTTTTTTTTCCATTTTCACTTTAACTTCATGTTCTTTAAGTCACTGTCCAAATTATGGGTAGGTCAAGTAAACAAGTGGTATTCCAATGCAAGCTGGCACAGTTTTACTCCTAACGTGTGTAGATTGTTGTTGGCAGCTGCCAGAAATTTTATTGTAAAAATATTGCTTTAGAGTTTGACTAAACTTATGATTTATATACTGAATTAATTATTAAGTTAATTATTAAGAGTCATTTATTTCAGCCTGTGATTTGTCAAGAAACTTCTCAGAACTTGTTTAATGTCAAATACTTGTATTTTTTTTTTAATATACATTTTTAAATAATTACCAGAACAGTTTGAAGAAAGTTAATGTTATGGTAACTAATTTAGTAGTGGTTTTCTCTTGCCATTTCAAGATGCCTGTACACCGTTTATCAGAAATACTTCTGTGAAATGTTAGGGTAGAACAATCCAATTATAATTGCAAGACTGACTTTGTACAAAATCCAAGCCAAATAATTGTGCCATCAAATCATAATTAATTTCAGTATATATGTTGGAAATGTATTGGGTCTTGATTATCATTAGTGCTTCTTGAAGTGCCTCTGAATGTTTTTTTTCCTAGTATTTTGCATTTTAACCAAATACCTTTGGGTCCTAATTGCAGGTGTATTCCATATAGAATGGCTGCATCTGCCAACCTAAAGCACACCTCTAATAGAGTTTTCAAGGTGCTTTTTAAGGTGTATATAGACAGGAAGCCCTGCAGATGAAAGTATCCTTGGGGTAGAACTTCATGTAACAAAAAAGCTAATGGGGGGTTTATATTTATAAAAGTTACTCTGAAGAGGCACTCACAGTTTCAGAAATTAGTCTTAATTACTTAATTCTCTTGATTATTCAGTGGACTATTTATTTTTCTGATCTGAGGACATTTCCAAGTGTAGGCTGCCAGCTCTAATTCAGTTAGTTGGCCATTGTCGAAAGTGACAAATTATCTAACCATAATAAAATTAGTTTCTCCTGTAGGGAAAATACAGGTTTGCAGCAGCTTGTGCAGAATGTACCATATGTGTATCTCTGTGTGTTTATGGTTAAGAAATAAGTTAAGGAGGATTCAGTACAGATTTTTCTCCTTTTAATGCAGGATTTCTTTCACATCAGTCATGTCTTTCAGGAGCTGCCCTGAGTGTAGATTTGAATAAGAGTGTTTAACAGACACAGTTACATTTCTTTCCTCAGCCTGATGAAGTCCCTTTGGAAATATTTCATGAAAAACACAAACTTTCAGGGACTGAGGTACCAAATGCAAATTCCTCATTCCCTGAATGTGGCTAATAAAAAAGATATTTATTTTCCAAAACCTGTCAGAAACAGTGCAATGATGATTTTATGAAGCTTTCGATCTACATGGAATTACTTTACAATATCAATCCTGGACATGAGTTACATAGTCTTAAGAAAACATATTTGTAGTTACATTTAAAAATACAATTGCCTGCAATGTCCAAAGACCACATCAACATGAAGGACATCAAGTTAGGTGAAGGACATGAAAAAACAGAGCAGTAATTGAGTTCATATTTGTGATTGTTTGTAGAGGTTTATATTATGTTGACTAAAGCTTTCTAGGAACAGAAGAAAATTATTTAATTTTAAAATTCAGTAGCCAGAATATACGGAACCAACACTAACAAGCAGAACCTGTGGTAGAAAATACATAATTTTTCATCAGATTTTAAATAGATTTGTTTCTGGATTATTTTTTTTTTTTTCTTTTTTTCTTTTTTTCTTTTCTTTGCTTTTCTTTCCTTGGGGACTTGAGCTAGAGGTTAACAAACAGAATTTGAAATATTTACTTACTTAGATAGAGACAGAAAATTATTTAACAGCTTTAAAAGGAAGTATAATTAGCCCAGTTAATCTAAGACAATACCTTATTCTGCTTAATAAGCTCAGATGGGAAAATTACTATTTAAACAAGTTTGCATATGTAACTCCAAATCTAATTTTGTGATTAAGTTGTATATGTTTATAGATACTTGAAGTTTCATCAGTACAGGTCCTGTACTATCTAATTATTTGTACAAGATAATTCTGTAAGGAAGATAAATAGTAGCCCCTAGCAAATTCACATTAATATAGTAAATAATTTGTGTGATTATTTCAGGTTTCCTTTTGCTGTGTTTCCTCTTAGCCCTTTAACACTTCTCAAGAGTCAGCGCTGCTTTTCCAACTGCCTCTCATAAATAAGATTGGATTTTTGAGAGAACTGCTTCAATTAAGTGGCTAGGATTTTTAAAAGGACTTATTTCCTTAATTTCTGTGTTTTCCATCACATAGTGCTAGCAGATTTCCTAGTCTTTTGACATATACATATATATACACTTAATTATAATGCATTTAGCCTCTTCTTAGCAGGTAGCTTTGTGACTGTGTACTCTGCACTGATGACTGAGATGTCTGACTGTCAAGAAAATAACATAACATCATTCAAATGCCCTCTCCATGCTTACACATGAGCTACATTTTCAGTTCATTTTTAGAGGTCAACAGCACTTAGAATTCCTTAAATTTATTTTTCATTAAAATGGAGTTGTGACAAAAGTAATAGTTTGTGCATTTTCATGTAGTAAATTTTTACTTGTTTCACACAATTTAATATCTTTTTCACATAATTACTGTATTACTGTTTTTGCCACATATGAAATCAAAGCACAGTGAAAAAGATCAGGTCTATCTACAGACTAAAGTAGTGGTTTTGCCCTCTAATCTTACTGTTATTGCTTGACTATTAGACTTGTTTACTGCAGTTGAGCCGCAGGCAGTAAAATAAAGTTATAAATTAGTGACGTGAAATCAAGTTAAGGAATACTTAAATTTGGCCTTATAATAAGCAGTGATCGACAAACAAATTGTTCAGTCAGTTCTGTTTCAGTGACTTAAGTGCTCTCATGCAGCATACCATGTTTGAGAATGAAATGCTCTCTGCAGTGAGTGCACGGGAAAATAATACTTGATATTTGAGTGGCTATAAATATTTTTTTCTGAGCAGATACTTGAGGACAAATTGCAACTTTCTTACAACGCTATTGGCAGGAAATAGTTTATTATAAAGCTGCAAATGCTAGTTTGCACGCTTGCATGAAATACAGTCCCTGTGACAATAAAGAATGATGTAACATATTGTAGAGGCAATCACATAATACATCAAGTGTCACTTTAATGGAACAGTGCCAATGGAATTTACAAATGTGGCATCTGTTTATTTCTAACAGCACTGAGAAGGTGATGAAATAACGTGGAAGTGATGATTACTTGTCACACATTCCTTTTATGAAAATAACTGCTTTAACCCGTGTTGTTATAACAGTCCATGTGTTCTTTTTATTTATATTTCTTCATTTCCTTCAATGAACTATATTTCTGTATATTTGTTTGTGCTTTTGCCTGTCAATATGATGGAGTAAAGAGCATCTCTTATCTTCTGTAAAGTTGTGGAAGCTTACCAGCTTTTTGCAACTTTGTGTAACTTCAGGCAAAATACCCATGGAACTGAATCGTCACAGTGAAGTAGTAGAATCAGAACAGAGGCAACATTGAGAGTTAGATTATCAAATAAGCATTTGAAATAAATGTTGAATGAACTTTACAATAATGATTAAGTGATGTAGGAAAGTAATGCTGTGTCTTTCCAAGTGAAAAAATTCTGGGTGAGGCTTGTGTTAATACAACGGCACATCACAGCTTGTTAACTCTGCTTACAGGTAACATTTATTTGCCCAGAGTGTGCTCTCCAGAAACATCACTATGCTGCCTCTACTTCTGGAGCAGTCACTGTCAATGGCAGCTGCAGGGTTCTCTGTTTCATGTGGTGTGGGGTTTTGTGTCTGTGGGGGTGTGTGCATGTGCCTGTATTTGCAGGCTGTTTAGGTAGCTGTGCCATCACACTGTCTTTAGTTATTGAACCAGAAGCCTGTATGAGGGGATTTTACTGCAAGATCCAGACACACATCCAGAGTTCTGAGTCCCACGTATATTTAGAATTCATGTGTGTTTCTATGACTTTAGACATTTCAAGAATCTTCTTGATAGATGTGGATGCTGTGAATCTTTAATTCCTTGAGCTCTCATCTTCAGAGACAGGGATATTCTTTGGAGATATCACAGGAGAATAAATTTTAACAGCCATTGAAAGGCAGAAGGTTTATTAGCACCACCCACATTTTTGAAGTTTCCAAGATACCACCATTGTAAGTACCTGTAAATTGATGAAAAAAGTAGAATAACAAATGTTGTGCATGATGCTGACCTGAGCAAAACCAGCTCCTTGGTACAGTATTTGCAGACAGTTTGATTAATGTTTCTTCCATGGACCTGCGTGTTTTTAAAGAGGACGGTCTGGTCCATTGCATTTTCAGCTTGTGAAAACAATTTACTTCCTACAAGCTCTTTGCTACTACTTAGGGGAAAGTAGTGGCAAATCTGGAGAATCTTCTGTAATGTGTTGTTACATTCTTTTCCAGTACCATTCTTTTCATAACCAAAAAAAGGCAGAGAGTTGCCTTGTATTGATTGAGTGGTTCAGTTGTGGTGCAACTCCTATGAAGAGTAAGATTTGCATAGGCATTTCTGTCAAAATCTATATATTCCATAGGCTTCTAGGTATCGTTTAAAATTCATTAAACTTCAGGGTAACAGTCAAAATGAAACTAGATATGTATTGATTTCTTCTTCTCCACTGCTCTTCTGGGATTCTTCTAACCTATGTTCTTCACAGTAAAAAAAAAAAGAGGAGAAGAATGGATTTCCTGATTTGCTTATGCCCCGAGCGAGCTTTCCACATTTAACACTCTAGAAAGGAACAAAGAACAGCATCCTTTTCATCTTACAGTAGAAAATCAGCTAGGAAGAGTGTGTTCTTTGAGGGACCTGCAGAAGGTCTTGCCATTTTCTTTCTTTTAAAAGGAGAAGAGACTGAAAAAATAATGATACCATATTTGTTAATTATAAACAATGCTTTAAGCCTACCTAAGAGAAAGGAAAAATGTATGGAACTTCTTTGCTTATATTTTACCTCTGGCATGTAGTGTTCCAACAAAATGCCGTGTGTGTAGTCTGAAAATTTTAGACCATGATGGAAGCTAAATTAAAGTTTTGAAATCCTTTGAAGAAAAGGTAATGGGTGTTTCATTGTTATATTTAATCAGGTGAACACATGAATCTGCTAGCTTAAACATTATAGTATCTGGTATGAGTATCAGCTTTGGGGGGAGCAGATACTGATGTGCTTAGTCTGCTCTATGACTTCCATGGTTTGTTGTACTGATCACTTGGAAAGGGAGGAATAAAGGGATAATATAGTTATACACTGAGATTGAGGGGAAAATGTCTCACTAAAAGCTGATTTAGGTTAATACAGTTATACTAATGCCTTTCAAAATCAAAACAACTGAGAGTAATAAATTTCAGTTTCACCAGTTTGGTAGTTTCATTTTACATCAAAGCAGGTAAAATATTTAATTGTAAAATGGCCAATGAAGAATTGCAAATAATTTTATCTATAAAGAATATTTATAAAGTGTTTTTGAAGATCACTGATTTTAATGTTTAAAAAAATCACGAAAGCTATTGCCAGCTAATTTTAAAAAGTTAACTATGGAGCAGGGAAGAATTTGTAATGTCAGTTGTATGTGCATTATCAAGTTAATTGTCCTGGATTTGAGGGACCAGTAGAACAATATGA
The DNA here is from genome assembly GCA_024605025.1 of Megaceryle maxima. NCBI lineage: Eukaryota > Metazoa > Chordata > Aves > Coraciiformes > Cerylidae > Megaceryle > Megaceryle maxima. The sequence goes on along the minus strand of JANHGN010023297.1, from coordinate 173,403 downwards.
TCTGGGCCTTTTCTTAGATAGACAGATATATATTTTTCAATATTTTAGTTTTGTTATATGTAGCTTGTCTTGTTTTTCATGTTCACTTGTAATTGTTCTAGCACTAAAATTTCTTTGCCTTTCCCACTTTTTTATTCCATTACTATTTGTTTTTTTCAGATTATAAAAAATAAATCAAATAATCAAAACCCAAGACAAAACAAAACAAAACTTTTTTTTTTTTTTCTATAGAGCAAAGATGCAGTTTACAGCTGTGGAAATATAAGAAATAACCAGCTCCTCAACTCTGTTGTTTCAACAAAAATATTTTGCATACTGATCTCAGGTAACACGAGCTCAGTTGTGCCTGTTACCTCAGTGAGGATGCAGAGATTCTTATAAGAGGTGGTTCAGGAATCATTTAGGGCCAAACTCCATTAGGAGTTTTAAATGAATATTCACATACAATGTGCTCTTGTGCGTAAAATAAAATCCAGCTCTCATGGGTGTTGGTAATAGCCTTCTGAAGCTGAATACAGCAGTTACAGTAGTCAGCATGAACATAATAAAACATTGCAAATACATAAGCAATGTTATTAAGTAAATTAAATACCAGTGTTTATATCTCTGAGGAGCGCTGCAAATAGATTATAGTTTGTTTGTCTCTGTTCTGTAATCCAAGAAACAAACCAATATGTGTTACAAGGATTTCCACAGATTCACCATTTTAGGATTTTCAGACCATAGCTCTTTCTCCACTCTGTGCTATAAACAGGATTAATTAAGGAGCTTGAGAACACTTATATCTTCATTCTAGAAAACTGTCATTTGAGCTTGACTTGCCAGGATATTTTTTTTCTTCAGTAATTGTGATCAAAGTTATTACTGGTATGTGACCAGTAATATGTACTAGGTTTAATCTTGTTGTTATCTTTAATTAGATGAATTTAGAACTTGAAACATGGCAATTTTTTAAAATACTGATGATTCTTCTCTGTATTTGAGCATGCTTCTTTTGAATTGGGTGCAAGCTCTTTAGAACAAGATGCAACCACATAGAGGATTTCTATTTTTTTTTAGCTGCTCATATGCTTTTGGTATGTTTAGTCAGAATTTAACTTGAAAATTAACAGTTAAATGGTATTAATATACTTTGAATTAGTGGACATGCATGATTAGTAGATATATCTTCTGGAATTTTTTTGACATTAAAATCATACTAGTAGAATTAACACTGCAACTTCCTTATTATTTTGTTACAGTTAACCTTGCTAAACCAGAGGATACATATTAATTTTGTATTATTTTTAGACAGAATGTTGGAGGCTACCTTTGCTTTAAACTGTTTTCTTGAATTATCCTGTAATGCCAAAAATAAAGCACAACAATATTCTAGCACATCAAGGATGCTTGTGACCGCATAAGAGGAGACTATTAACTGGGCGCTGATATTTAGCAATTAATTGTTATGAAGGGGAGGAAAATAAAAAAACACCACCACCAAAAACTAACAAAATAACCCCCAAACCAAAAAAAACCCAAACAAACAAAAAAAACCCCTAAACCCAACAAACAAGAGACCAGCACTAGTTTGTATCCAACTCCCTGGTTACCTAAAATTCAAAAAAATTTATGCTTTTAGATACAGACTGGCTTTTTTAATCGAACTAGTTTTACCTGTGGGGTCATATTTATGAGTTAAAAATTGTGTTGGTACCTCAGATGGATAAAGTAAGTGCTTCTGACTGCAATGCTTCTCATCATCTTGGGGAGACACTTGATTCAGAAAGCTGTGTCCCTGATAGCTTGAGGATTAATGGTCCAGAGTATACCATTTTACCAGACTATCCCTTCTATACCTAGTCCATTTGCTCTGGGTAGAGTTAGGCTCTGCCATCACTGAATAGCAAACATCCAAATCACTACTTAGTTGCTTCATCTCAAATTCAGAAAAAGCAATGCACAGGCTTGAGGCTTCAGAGCTGACATTCTGCATGCAGCTCAGCACACCAGTTTGCTGTGCTGCCATTCATAGAGACCTCAATAACCTGAAGGAATGGACTGACAGAAATCTTATGAAGTTCAGCAAAAGCAAAGGCAATACCCTGCACGA
>JANHGN010023297.1:106002-148472 GCA_024605025.1 Megaceryle maxima | reverse complement strand
ACAGGATTTTTTCCAGAGATAATATATTATTAAGGATATACTATGTTATAAGTTTATTTGGATTTTTAAAGTGTATGTAGTAATGTTGCATATAGCATCTTTGGTATGTAAGTTATATTGTTATATAAATGCTTATGACAATTATATATCTTCATTTAAACTCCTATGTTTGAACCTAATAGAAAACTAATACAAAATGTGGAGTAGATAAGGTTTTGCATTCAAATTGACATGATGAAAATACCGAGAACTAACTAAAATGCATTTTTCACCATCCAGTAAGGTTTCAAAAACCTGTTAACTAGGCAGTCCAATATAGGGGTAGTTGGAATTTCACATAGTTATTCTAGAAAAAATGTGTAACGAAAATGAAGCATTTGTTTCAAATGGGAGCAAAATCTGTTGTTGTATATGTTTTAATGTGCACTTCATCAGTGTATTTAAGAAGATGTTATATATATTACACAGTAATCCATATTTTTCCTTACAGTATCACCAATAGAATATTGGAAATCTATGACATATTTGATTATTTATTATATGTAAATAGCTTATGGTATTTCTACATTGAAGTTAATATCATTGTGTTCTGTGGTAGTTGATATCATTTTAAAGCCTCAGGTCTTGGGGCAAAGAACTTCATGAAGACTGTAGCTTTCAATATTAAAAAAATATTCACCTTCAGGCGTGTCTGAAAAACTTGATAGTGTGTGCTCAAAAAGCATGCTGTTGAGTTATTAGAACCTGACATACATTTTTGAATGCCTGGAACAAGAAATCTGTTGAATATAATTTTATCCTGACTACCCCAACTGCATTAGTGCCCTCTAAGTAACATGGCTGTGGATGTTTGACAATGTGTAAAAGCTTTTATTTAATTGTGATTTCAAACTGATGTAATTTTGTTCAGGTTTGTTTTAAGTTGTTTTTAGCAGGAATTATATTCATGTTAAAACTTGGGTGACTTAAATTTTTTCAAGGTACACTGTTTCTACAATCTTCTGGAATAACTTCTGGTTTTATGATCCAAGAACTGTGTTATTGAAATGCATGAATTCAGTTAGTACTTGGTGCTTCTATGCTAGAGTTAAATGTGCATTTAGGGAAGTTTTTATATATGAGTAGCAAAACTTTCATCAAATTAGTTCAATTTTCCAAGTCCCTAATGATGCTATTTAAAATCCAGTATTCAAAGGAATGTTCAGAAAATGGTCTGATTATAGGTATTTAGTATGATCTTGGTTCAATAATTTAACTAATGTGTGAATATCAAACTTGTACTCCTCTATGAGAGGGGAGCATGAGCTTGGGCTAAGATTAAAAGAAGAAAAAAAAAAAAAAAGTGATTTTATAGGCTACAAGTAATAGCTTTTTGCTCCTCTGAAGTTCTAAAATTGGCAATCAAATGAGTGGGAAATAACCGTACATTTCTAATGATAATGATCTAATTGTGAGAGGAGAAGGTAGTCATTTGGTATGAGATAAATTGCAAATTTCCAGTCAATAAATAAATAATAATATTGATAATAAATACTTTTATGTTCTTCTGTTTCAGAAGTAGCTTTTGGCTTACATAAACTCAAAGTGTATTCCAAATAATGTTAAGGTCATAGTTTTCCAGAGAATACAGAAAAAAAAAAAAAGAAAGAAAGTTGTCAAGACCTTTAAAATATAGCATTAGAAAGAGAGGTTTGTTGTCAGAACTGTTTAAAGGGGATTAAGTTTCACTTCTGCTGTATACTCCAAAGAGTGCTTTCAGCCTTTTCATATGGTTTACTAAGCCTTTAAGCCCAAGTCACTTTAAACTGACTACTGTGTTACATGACTATTAACTCAAACATCTGATTCCAGAATATGTGTTTTGCCGGAAGTTAATTTTCTATTTCTTTATTGTCACTGGAAGACTGGATATCTGATGTTGATTAAAGAAAAACAGTTAAGTCCATTGTCTTCAAAAGGATTTATCTTCTTTTTCTCTGAAATGGGGCCTAAGGAAACATATATCTAAAGTGTTGTAGGGTTAGAAATGGAAAGGAAATCAGTTTTGGCTGGAAAATCTCTTTTAAGCAGAATAAATTAGCTCTAGAATGGTTGTAGGTGAGAAACGGCAACAAGAAGTATCTGGCATAGTATAGAATAAATTTAAACTGCTTATTGAACATGGATGCCAGGAGCTGTTTTCACATTGTTTTAGAAGACTGAAAAAAGAAGATAGGTGACAATACAGTACTGGGAACCCTTTGGATTAATACTTTTTAATGATTTTATTTTTAATTTCTAGGATAGTATCTGTAGATTTATAAACGAACACAATTCATCATCACATCGTGTTACTAACCCTTAGAGTAACTTACTTCAGAAGGGCAAAGTTAATTATGACTTGAACCCCCATGTATGCATGACACTTCAAAATATTTTGTTCTAATGATTGCAAAATAGTGTAGTGTGTTTTATCTTTAATTAACTGTGCTTCACTTTTATGTACTGTTGCATTCTAGCAAAAACAGAGTTGTCACATAGAGAATGCATCTATCAATAGCAAAGGAGGTTTTGTCTGAGTAAAAAGTAAAATAAATATTGCTAGTACATCTTTTTAAAACAAAGAAAGGTCCTAGCAGTTGATTTGCTTTTTTCAAATATCAATGAAGACTAGTGAATGAAAATATATTGGATTTACCAGATGAAGCACCAGCAAATGAACCTTGAAGAACAGTATGGTAGAGATGTATTGATTTTATTTTACATGTTGCAGTAAACTCCCCACTTGCGTATTCCGCACATCTCAAGAAACAAAGCCAGGGAACAAACTGTTAGAAATACATCTGTGGGAGGATAATAGCCTGGGAGATAAAGAGCAAAATGATCCGTGCAATATTTTAATTTTGGTCTGTGACAGTTGGGATATGGACATTAAAGGAATTCTGGCTCAAAGACACCTTTAAACAGAGGTCTGTCATGAGGGTGGATGTAAGCAAACCTCCCTGAAGGTCTAGAATGACACAGTGCTTATTGTCTGACAGTTGCTAGCATTTAAGTTAGAGCAGTTTAAGACATTTTCACTTTTCTCAGATAGAAGTTATGACCTTTCAGATGAGATGAATGTTAATACAGTCTATTATAATGCAAACGAAACATTTTAAAGGCATCTGCACCTCTCTGTAGTTAGTTGTTTTGTTTCCATTGCCACAGACTGCAGGAGTTAATCTGGTATAGTGTGTCCCATCTGGAGGACAGAGGGAGTGAAAGTCATTCTCGACAAAGGACAGTTAATTTTTTTAAGCTATTATAACTTAGACATTTACTTTTCTCTGGCATAGCAATACTGGCAAGTTCCTTACATTTTAGCAGGTTTAAAAAATTTTCTGTCTTTGTTTTTATGCCATTTCCTCAGCAGATACCAGCTAAGCCAACAAAAACTCTCTTATGTTAGTGTAAATTCACAAATATATCACCAAAGGCTATGCTGGCAAAATGATTAGTAATGCAAAGGTCTAACTTGCTCCATGCGATTTAGCAAAGGAGGTTTTCTCCAGAGGAACAGTGTAATGTAAAACAGGTGTAGTTTTGTGAATGGTATTGAAAGATTGACCTGGGTGAAGGATTAGGTGAGAAAAATTTGTAAAGATTAAGATAAATTCCTTATCCTGGTATTATGTAAATCCTTTTTTTTTTCTTTTTCTTTTTTTTCTTTTTTTTTTTTCTCTGTTGTATTCTGGCAGCATTTATTGGGTGAAATGAGTGATCTTTTAACTCCAGGAGAAGAGATCTCACTTGAGATTCCAGTTTTGAACCCCATTGCTAAAACTGGACTAAGAAAATAATGTAATATTTAATGTTTTAATCTCTGGCTCCTCATCACTATCTTTTTGTTTGGGTTTTTTTTTTTTATATATTTTGGTGGGGGGAATTTATATTAGCATATTAGCAGCTTGTAGATTTCTTGGCTGGATAAACAAGTTGGTTTTTTAATGTTTTCTTCTTTTTTTTTTTTATTTTAACAGGCAAAAAAATAATCAGTCTGAATATTCAGTCAGTCACAACTTACAAGAGAATTTATAATGTTATTGGATATTTAAAAGGAACTATATTTCCTGGTAAGTAACCCTTTATCATTTATATCCATTATTTGTTTCATGATGGCTGGGAGTCATACCTGGGCTCAGGACTCTGTTTTGCCAGGTAATACAGAGAAAGGACTGAACCTTTGTAGTCATTTTGTAATTTGATTTATGACAAAACAGAACATAAGGGTTAAACAGAGAGTGAGATCAAGGGAGTATTATAGTTACGTGATACCTAGAGAAGGCATGAGTATTTTATAGCAAGTAACTATGTTGATGGCTTTAATTTTAAGGTGTACTGTATTGTGTGATTTGATTTACTATGCAAGCTGTCTATGCAAATTTGGGAAATATTTATTTTTTTTTTTAATATATAAATAATATTAGTAGAATTTTGGGATAAATAAGAACATCCCTACATAATTCAAGTGTCTCACTGAAACCAAGGTATAGGGCAACATGATCACCAGCTTAGTTAAGAATCCAATATCAACTGTGATTATAGTATACAAAAATCTGTGACTAAGTTCTTAATTACGCTTGCTACAGCCTTATTTTGTGTTACAATCATGCCCTAAGCTAGTTTTATACAAATCTGTGAATAATAGTTACTGTTCTGTATGTCTAAGAATTAAACTGTAATTTTCTAAGTGCATTCATGATGTAAACCACAAGTGCCTTCCCTCCTTTCATACTGTATGTACATAATATGATAAATCAGGACATTGTAGGAAGATCATTTGAAGTTTATTCTGTCTACAGGTGAATTTGCCTAAAATTTGAAGGTTTTCTACAGCATGAATGAACACCATTGCTAGTTACTTATATAGTGCAAAATGTGGTTGAGCCAGTCTAATTCCTAATGTACAGATGGCATCATGAAAACATAATCACGTTTGTCTTGATTAATACTCTTTTATTAGGGTCAGAAGAAAGATTACAAATTTATCTACAGTCCCTAGGAAGTGGGCCAGTCATTTAATATTTTAAGTGATGGAATAAAGAAAGTGGAGGACACCAGAACATTTCTTCCTTTTTTAAATTATATAGAAAACATTTAACAGAGTGGATTCAATTTCAATAAAGGATTTAATTTCCCTCAAGAATGTGAAGTTACTAGTCTACTATTGCTACTATTTTGCAAATAGCTGTCATGGAATTTGAAAGGTAGAAACTGCCATGTTTAGACATCCTGTCTTCCGAGTTGTGAAACAGAAGCAAGAGAAATCATAAAAAGCAGGCATCAGTTTCTGTTTAATAAATTCTTTATCTTTGCTATACCTGAATCTTTCATCTTATTATTGCATTCCGAATAAGAAGCTACTTTTTAAAGGTATGTCAGGATATGCTTAACTTGGAGAATCTAAAGATATATAATCAAGTGAAGTCAATAGCACTACCCAGATGCCAATGGTTTGTCCTGTAAATGTTTTGCTGAACTAAGTCCAAAGCAACTGGCTTCTAATGTAAGCGCATGTTAAGCATGTAATGCACTATGGATAACATTTTCTCCAGAATCTGTGTTAAACCTGATACTATAGCCATGCCCTCTCAACTGATTTGAATACCTTCTGTTTTCATGGCAATGATTCTCTGTCATTTTGATGGGGTTTTGCTAGTTTCATACATCTAAAAATGTTACAAACCTAAAAAGGTGAATATTTAATTCACTTTTATATTCCTAGAATGCAGAAAGAAAGCAAAATTTATCTTTAGTGCTTAATGAAAGACTGCAGAGCATCACCAAGGGTAGATTTATTTATTTATCTGCTTAAAGTCACACAGACAAAGCCATCTCTGTAACAGCAATCTTATTTGACATTTGATCTGAGGAGTAACAATGGGTGTCTGAAATCCAGCTAAGATATTAAAAGATGTAGGAGTGAAGGAAGCGTGATTTTTTGGTAACTTTTTAAAACCTGAATACACATAACACTGATTTTTGTAGACCTATTGTATATGCTTGGAAATAAGGCATATAACAAAAGTAGACAGTATGAAGTCACACTTTTTTAATGAGAAATCCCTGTTGTCCAGCCCATCACTACCTTGAACACCATCTTTTCATTTTCAAAAGTAACTGATGGATATTTTTTTCCTCAATCTCTAGTCTTTTCTTTCTCTTTTTTTCTTACTGTGTGATCTCTTTCTCTACATGATTCAGCAAATGGTTATGAGAAAGGACATCTGCTGCCTCTCTAAGCATGACCATCCTTTATCCTATGCTTTTCCTGTAGTCACTTGTTTCATGGTATTGCTTCTATTCAAGAGGGAGAGATGTGCAATGATGATTTCAAAGGAGTCACTAGCTATTATGTTTTACCTCTGCTCATTCAGCTGGCATCTCCTACAGTAAGTTGATGCTTGTAGCTTTCTTCTGCATCAAAATGTCCTATATTGTTTTACACAGGGTCTCTTTCCACTCCCCTTCACATACACTGTTCACAGATTGAACAGAGATTGTAATACAGGGCAAGTGTTGATCCTTTCTGATCACTCTGTGTTAGTGGCACTTCCCCTAATGACCTAAAAGCCTGTAAGGCCATTCATTTCTCTTCCCAATTCCTAACATTAAGTGAGTTAAAGATCCTTTTGTTTTTTACTGTTGGTACAACCTATAATTAACTGTCTTACGAAGCAACACACAAGGTGCAAAATTACATGATTGAGATTGCACTTTGTTACTTTACTATGTATGCTTAGGTTTTAGTTTTCCATATCTGCTTTTAGAAATAAATTTTCATTTACATACCTATAGAACCCACGAAGCCAGTTGATTGAAACTTTTCTGTTATAGGTACATAATAGATCCCTTGTTTGTAAAGCATTTTTGATTCCTTATGAAACAACATCACCAAGGTTTTTTTTGAACAAAACTGGTAAAAGTCCAGTTTGACAGAGAATGGTCTTATAGTCAAATTATGTTGGTGTTCAGCTAAAGTTGTTTATAGGCAGCAGTCACTGGAAAAAATACTGAGGAGAAAATATTTCATTTTATAAGCAACTAGAAAATGTGGGCATTTTCCCACCTATGTGTGTACTGACAATGGTGAAGAATTAACCCCCCTGGATAAAGGAAGTAAACCAAAACTTCTTGCACTTTTTGTAACCAAAATGACACCCAGAGATTGGTGTGGATCTGGCATGACTTGATAACTATTCTGTTCTCTATTGATACCCTGAAATCTGGAAAGAACACTTTAAAAGTCTAGGTCTGGACCAGAAAGAGACTTTACTAAGTATCAGAACACAACCAGTAAGCAATCCTTCAAAGAGTCTTCGATTGTAAATTCATCTCACCCAGAAAAGTCTAATAGTTTAATAAATCATTCAGCATAACTCTGCTTAGACTTCTTGACACATGTTAGTCATACTAGTAGCTCATGTTGTTTCATACCACATCATCCTTTTGGAATAAAATAAGGTTCTTTACTCTTGTGAGTTAGTTTTTGGATTATATATTACACCTTGAGAGATGAAGATTTCATTTAATTTCTCTGAAAGAAAAATGTGGGGTTTTTTTGTGGATAACCGTAGGCATGTGCTTTATTTCAGGCTGAAACTTCTTGCATTTCATTTTATAAAATGCTTCCTTCCAGCATCATCAAAGTTGCTAGGTCTGAGTTATCGTTTCTGTATCATTCATTATCTCTATTCCTCTGTCATGTCTCCTCTCTAAACCTGCAGTCCAGGTCTTTTCAATGTCTCCTTACAAGGAAGTCTAAGTCCCGATATATAACCATTCTGATTACCAGCTTCTCAACTGCTGTTTCTGCAATGTCTTTTTTGAGATAGGGTGGTGAGCACTGAACACAGTCTTCCAGGTGAGGGAGTACTAATACTTTGTGTCTTTTCTCTGTGTTTCTCATTGTACTACCACACTTTTTGTTTTCTTTTCTCGGCCACTGATATGTATTAAAGATAGAGTTTCTTGTTTATTCATTTGTATTTTTTCATAACACTCTGACATGAGCATGGACCTTTATTAGATTATCTATATGGCAAAGTGCTGGCTGTAAAAATGGTATATATCACTTTTATAAGAAGGGACAGTAATAAGCAAGCAAGGGAAAGGCACAGGGATTAAATTAGGAAAGTTCAGACCTATTTATTTGCTAGTTTATTTTTAAGTAGTATTCACAGTTTTATGTATATATATTGTATGATTGTCTTGTTACATGATCACGTATTGTGTTGTATTAATAACATTACAGCATTGTGTTGTATTAATGACATTACAGACTGCTAACACAGATCATCTTTTAGTTCTTTTAAATGCTTTAAATGCTAGCATCCAGAAGAAATAAGTTTCTCTTGCATGTCTGTTCGTTTGTTTGTTTTCACATTTCAGACAGATACGTCATCATTGGTAGTCATCACAACACTTTGAATACTTATGGTGGACAACAATGGGCCAGTAGCACTGCTATCATCACAGCTTTTATACAAGCCTTGATGCTGAAGGTTAAAAGAGGCTGGAGACCTGACCGGACCATTGTTTTCTGCTCGTGGGGAGGAACATCATTTGGGAACATTGGTTCATATGAATGGGCAGAGGTAAAAATAATTTTAGAAGGACTTATTGCAAGAATGATTAGTTTTGTTGAAATTGTGAAAACCATATGTAATTGCCACATAGAAATTATGGTTCATTAACTGTCTGTGACGTCTGTTCATGTACATTCATGTAGTCCACAGCAAATGCAGTGAAAACATCTATAGAGGTAGTTTCTACAGAACAGAGCATGTGTGATAATGAGATTTTTTTTCATAACCTCATGTGGAGGTTACATGTAAGAGCACTTTTGTGAGCTGATTTCCATCCCTCATCAGCAGAGGATTATAAAAGAGGGCATTGGCAGAATTTGATGGAGGGGGAAAAACCTCAAAAAGACCTGGGCACAGGAATAGCTTAGAGGGCTTTTTTTCTTTCTTTGGGGTTCAACAGTTAATAATTTTTAATTGATAGGATTAGTGTGGGGAGAACTGAATCGAGAGCGTGCTGAATGGAGACAGACCTGTACTATGGTGTACATTAATTACGTAAGCATTTTGGTGTCTGATTGACTTTTCATGTATGTGTGCTAAGGGGTTAGATACAACCCGACACAGATGATTCCTTGGCTTTTTACTTTCAACAGAATAGAAATAAGTTTATGGAAAGAAAATACCTCATCAGAGTATTCTTGATCACAGGTGATTACAGTGGACTTCAGTTGATAAGTTAAAGGAGTAGCTAGCAATGGGCTTTGTGGCTGCTGAATTAAAGCAGTAGATAAAATGAAGAGTTAATTGCTTTTTATCATGTGTGAGAAGCATCTAGCTCTCATTGAAGTTTCATACTTCCAACATGATTATTCTTCAAAAACAAGAGGGGGTGAAAAAATCAAATTGAAAAGCTCCAGGCTGGAAGCAAAATTTGTTTAGTTCCACATCAAGTCAGCTTTACATCAGATGTAATTGCGTTACACCCCTTCTGTTCAATATAAAGAGCCACTTCATGCAAAGAGTAATTCATTACTGAGAAGGCAAAGGGGATCTTATTTAAAAAGAGATAATAATTGAAACAGTTTGTACATACTATTTATGTAGTCTAAAAAAAAATTAAATTAAAACGCTGCAAAAGTTATATAATCAAATCTGAATTTGGTCTCTAAAATTTTGAGTACATTTAACTGTTGATAATGATTGCTTTTGAAGTTTGTATTCTGTCAGGAATAAGTTTAAAAGGCCATGATGTTGTTTCACAGTATGTAATGTTTTCATTTTGGGCCTTACAAGAGCAGTCATTTTTAATTCCTCCCAGGCCTGTTTGCATTTTGTTGAGACGATGTGTGAAATGGAATTATAACTTATGCTATACAGAGAAATAACACTAAGATATCCTTTGAAGTTGTTAACAGCGTATTGTAAGTAGTAGTAGTTAAGTAGTACTTAGGGGAATCACAGAGGACAAAAACGTAGTGAACAGTTTTTCCCTAGAAGAAGCTGAAAGAACAAAACAAGTCTTAATTATGATGATGCTTAGTAATAACCATTTCTCTGCTTCCGTTGTAGGATCTCAAGAGAGTTCTTCAGAGAAATGTTGTGGCTTACATTAGCCTCCATAATCCAGTCAGAGGCAACTCAACTTTACACCCTGTTGCATCCCCTTCTCTTCAGCAATTGGCAGCAGAGGTTAGAAACAAATGTTTTACTTTCACATCTGGTTTATGAGGTTACAGGGTTAACCCCCTTGATACCACTTGTTTTTGGATAACTATAGGTGGAGGTAGTTTTGTTTAAGCATTTTAACCTCACAAATACACATGAACTGTTTTTACAAAGTAAGCAGGTTAAATTTCATTTAGAAAATTATAGAATGAATTAAGAGGCTGGAAAGAATAACTCCTTTCAACAGCTCATTCCAAGTCTTACCATACTTTCATGCCCTACAGCTTTTTCACCTTTTGGCAGCTTTAAATTAACATATTTTTTATTCTTCAGAACACAGCACATTTTTCTCTTCCTAATCTGATCTTTCCAGACTGTTTCCCAATTTGCATTTAAACCTGTATATTTACCAAATGTAATGAGACACACAGGGAGAGTATTTCTATAATAAGAGCCTAAAGAGTCTGTCCAAAGTAAGTATGTCAGGTTCAGGGCTCAGCTATGCCTTTGTAACTAGTCTACAGTCAGACTGCTCTGTAGTTATACTGGTGTGAGTGCACGTAGGCTTTAAACTAATGACCTTTCTGAGGTTGCTGAATTTATTAATATGTAAAATAAATTTAAAATAATAAGGTACATACTAAATGACAAAACCAGTTAAAAGTGGCATGCATAAAATGGAGTTCAATTTCACTTTCAGTGGCATGCATAAAATGGAGTTCAATTTCACTTTCATCAAATACGCTTTTTAGATGTTTTTTCCATAAATTTGCTAAGCTAACAGTCATTAGGTTATTCTAATGTTTCTTTGACTTTCCTTGGAAGCATTTGCTACTGAATAATGCTCAGAGTAGCAGCTTGAATTAAATGGAATTTAAAACTGATCTTCCTTGACAATTGTTGTCCAACTAAGTTAATAAAAATGATAATCGGTCAAATTGCTTCTTAGCAATGTTTTAACCACTTCTTCTGTCCCGTGATTAGGTGCCAATTTCCTCACGGAAAGGTTCTGGTTTATTCTATCTGAGTATTGTGAGAAGTGCAATGCAAAATCATTTCTTTACAGGGGAAAAAAAGGCTTCTCTTTGTGGTATTTTATTTATATTGTTACATATATATGAGTCTACAGGTTTTATGGATATGTCAATTAAAATTTTATTGTAAATTTTAGCTACCGTTTTTGAAAAATAATACTATTCTGATAGGTTGCTAGCCTTTTGCTAACATGTTGATGTTTGCAGTCCTATCTCCATGAAAACAGGTATTTGCCATTTAAAGGAATACATTTATTGCTTTAGATTCTTGAGCTATTTATTTTTTTCCCATTTTGTTTCTTTGACTTCGCAATGTGATCCATGGCAGTGATCTGAAAACCATAAATTGTCTTGTGTTGTGCAGCAGATACTTTATATATATATCTCACTTTATTAAGATTTGATTCTTTTATTCTAATAAATGCCATATTAATAAGAATGTTACAGTTTTCTCCTCTGTTTTGAGGAGAAAGCAAAGGAAAACTCTTTTTCACTCCTACTTTTATTTCTGCAGTGCTCAAAGTTGTGGGAACTCCGTCTTGGTAAAACAGAGGAAGAATGTTTTCCTAGGGACAGTTAATACTTGATACAAATGTCTACATAGGATTCTAAGGAAAACAGTAAAAAACCTGTAGTTTGTTCTATGAAAGGAACCTTGAGTAAAAATCTTAAGAAATGTGGAGCACTCCCTAAATGCTACAATGACTGTAGCTTAAAGAGAATGGAAGAAATGGCAAACTGAGACAGGCAAATTCATACAAGTGTTTACTTTCTATGCTGTAAATATGTGGAGGTTTTTTTAATAAAATTTTGGACACTTGCTAATCACTGCAGCTTCCAAAACACCTTTTTTCCCTTAATGTTTGCAAACTGTGGGAAAAGTAGGGAAGAAGTTTTAGCTGAAATGTAGATTGTATGAATATTCTAGACTTACCCATAAAAAGATAACTTAGAAACCTGATGAGTTGTCTACTGTGTTACTTGGAGTATATGATAAGTGCTTGGCTAATTAACAGAGACCATGACTTCTTAAAGATGTTCTATATAAAGGGATTACATCTTTATTCTAGTTGCAGGTTTCAAAAGGGAGCTACATAAGCAGTCTGCAAATAAAAATTTCATGTGCCTGTCAGTGGGATTCTGGTTGAAACACCAAATTACATGAAGAAGCTAATTTAAATATTTGGATTAATTTAAGCAAAGAGGAATTCAAACAATTCTGAGACCTTGACATATTTAATTCAAATCTTTTTATATAACTATGCTAATTAGTGTCTACATTAAAAAGAGGGAAATCCTGCCGAGTTATATTTTTGCCTACTATTATTTTGTAAGAAAAATTATTGTTAATTCGCTTGCTCTGTTAGTGAATCACCATTTGTTGGAAGATTTTCATTGGTAAATTGTTTGATGCTGGCATTCATTCTCTGTAAATAAGGCCATTAATGAATTTTTCTGTAATTAACATTTCACAAGTAAAAAAGTTCTTATGAAACAAATTAGTTGGTCTTTTAACTGATTTTATGACCACTGCTGATCAGACTCCAGGCCTGCTGTTAATGCTATGAACCTAAGAAAACTTCTCGTAAGGAGAAGACGCATTTAAAACTATCAAACAATGAGTTGAGCATTAAAAGTGACTGTATGCAGTGTTGTTCCATGCTATTTATCAGTATTTGCTTCTATTGATGGAGGAAAAGGCATAAAACATCTCTCCATTTAAAAGCAGTGTTATTGACAGAAAACTATTTTATCTTTTTGAGTAGGACTGAAGATAAACTTCTGTATAGATTTCTTGGCGCTATTATTATCTCTCTTTTTTTTTTTTTTTAATAAGCATTAATGTCTTCATTGATTCTTTTCTTCCAACTTCTGTGTTTCTCAATTATTTTCTTTTGCCCTCAGCATTTAATAATGGATCTCCGAGCCTCATATATCAGTAGGTTGTAAAGAAGAATGCAACATTAAAATATTATTTGAATTGCTTGTTGTATGCCATGTAACAGAAGGATTATAACTTCCCCATGAATTTTCAGTCTTTACCTATTTTTACTTTTTAGTGTTGTAATTGATTGCTGATGTTACTTTTTATATTTGTGTGCAAAACAAAACAAAAAACAAAACGAAAACCAACCAAACAAAAAAATCCTCCTGAGAATCAGAAATTCATGCTCTGAACTCCTGCCTTGGGAATTCATAACTACATTAAAAGGATCCTGTTAGTATAGAACATACTTCATTGCCAGCTCTATTAAATTCATTAAGATGCTGCTTCTCCAGTGTGAGAAGTAAATTTTCGTTTAATGGTGGATATGATTTTCAATTTGCAGCAAGTATTTCACATCTGCTAACAGTGCTTTATGAAATTAAGTTCTACTAAACATAAATAATGTATATATTCAGCAGGGGGGTTTTTTTGTTTGTTTGAAATGTAAATGTCAACTTTGATAGCCATTGTAGATAAAATTTAAGATATCTGGACATTTTGTTATCTTTAAATGTAGTGCTGGAGCATGGGAGATTTCAGTAATTCCTTACCTGCTGCAGAATGTATTTTAGTTTTAGGCTTTTATTGTCCAATCTAATTAAAACTGTCTAATGTAATAATCTGTACTATAAAATGAAAATGTTTGGGGTTGTTTTTTCTTTTTTTTCTGACAGACATTATCTAGATGACAGTATTAGAAAAGTTAACTTCAATTCTGTCTAAATATTCATTTTCTTAATTTTATCTTATTACTTCTAGTTATTTCCCTTCAGAACTGACTCTCTTATTTATTTATTTATTTATTTTTAGTGATAATAGAAAGACTTTCTTAATGATAGAAAACCTTTCATGTAGAGAGCTTAAAAGAAACTTCTAGTTCTTAGGAAAGATGCTAGATTGACAGCTCTGGATAGTTAAAATTTTCTTCATAAACAAATCACAGAAAAGTCTCTCTTGCTGTTTTGGTTTTTTTCCTAGGCTTTATTAAGCATGTTTATGGGGGTTTTTTATGTTTTTGCTTGTGCAAAAATGAAGCATATGGTAAAATAACCAGAAAAAAAGGAAGTGTCTTTAAATGAGAATCTACAGGACATTTGTATACAATGACATGAGAATTAAGGCTACATTATGTCATTTGGCTCACAATGGTTACAGCCACATATTCATTACTTTTGCATGGGATGGAAAAAGAATTAATGTTTTGTTCAGCACAACACAATTTGCAAATCAATGTGGGGGAATTACAAAAAAAAAAAAAAAAGGCATCTAAGGCATCTGAATAATGAAAAGTAGGCCATTTATTTGTCACACAATAATAAAAAAAAAAGGTGAAATATTTTAAGTAATGTGATAGACTTTTAACCGGGACAAAAGCATTAGATACATAGTTTTTGGTAGTAAGATACATTGTAAGTACTCTGAGAATGGGAAGCTTTAAAGTGCTCTTTGACACACTGGTGTTATTCTATCTCAGCATCTTGCCCTCTACAGTCATGTGACAGGAGGTGGGGCTTGGTGTCTTCTCACAAATAACAAATGATAGGACAAGAGGAAATGGCCTCAAATTGTGCCAGGAGAGGTTTAGGTGGGATATTAGGAAAAGCTATGGATTGGGCTTCCCAGGGAAGTTGTGGAGTTCCCATCCCTGGAGAGGTTTAAAAGTCATGTAGGTATGGTGCTGAGGGACATCGTTTAGCAGTGGACTTGGTACAGTTAGGTTAATGATTGGACTCTATGATCTTAAGGGTCTTTTCCAACCTAAAGAATTCTGTGATTCTAATATTCTGTGTCTTCTAGTTGTGCTTATTCTTTAGGCAAGCATGAATAGATTTTATGAAACACTGGGACTTTAAATGTTTTACCAGTACTTTCTATTGTAAATTTCTATGCTATTTCATGTGGTCCTAGCCAGATCACATATTGAGAAGTCAGGGCAGAACAACGGATTTGTAGAAACCGAGAAGGTTGTTTTAGGATTTTTTTTTGTTAAGCTGTTTCTCCCAGGAAGAATAAAAATATATCTGCAGAATAATAAGCCAACAATGAAAGCATTGACCCGAGCCCCACTGGGAAATGTGCATAGTAAACAGCATGGAATTCCTGCTCATGCTGCTAGATTTTGAGGTTCTCTTCCAACATTGGCCCTTCTCATGAATGCAGAGAGGACACTTCTGTGTGTTTTGAGATTCAGCTGTGTATCCTGCAGAACCTGTCAGACATACTCAGCAAATCTAGGTTCAGTGTATGTGTCAGTGTAGTGCCCATGACTTTATAAACTCATAATAAACTGTCTTTGTTGAGTGCTTGATTGTTCACTTACATATTCAATGTAATTATTTTTCAAATAGACTTAAGTAACAAAGTTACTTAACAGTTACTTTGAACAGTTTAGAAAGCACCTTAAAATTATGGTCATTGTTACGTTTTGGTTACGTGCCTGTCTTTTAGTACCCAGGGGTGATTACATATTAACCTCATAAATTTGTCACCCAAAATGTCCCTTTAATTTCAGTGTTGGTTCAGTTACATTTCTTTCCTGTGAAAACAAAAAAAACTGGTTCTTTTAAGGCTGTTAATTGAATTTCTGTGTCTAGTCTATAGGCATAACTACATAATAAATACCCATATTTGGGAAGAAAGGAAAGCCAAAAAAACACCTAACCAGCTCAATGTCAGTCATCCAAAGGAAAAAAAAAAATGAAATCTTAAAACTTTAAGTTTAGGCACCTTTGTTGGCAAAGTAGAAGCCTTCAGTGAATTGTTTGGATCCAAAAGTTTGTGATGGCTAAACTATGCATGCAAAATAATAATAATAATAAAAAAGAATGCTATACAGTGACTCAGACTTGTGGAAGAAGCTAGGAAAAACATTCCATATCCATTTAAAGCTGTCAGAGCTTGAATAATCAGAAGCATCAACTTGAACTATTCTGGAGGTTCATTTTTCATGCCCTATTTATCTGTTGATTTCATCACCAGAATATTCTATGTGAGTAACTACTGTGTGAAAAACTACTAAACAGGGCAAGAAAGGAGGTTATCAGCACAATTCATAAACTGGAAATTTGAATTACCATGAAATGTCAAAAGTAATTTCAAGCCAATCAAATATATGTGAAAAATCTCTGTATTTTCCAAATTACTCATGAGCTTTTAATCAGCAATGTAGCTGAGATACGTTTTTGTTTAATGAGTCAAAGACACATAATTCACATAGTATTACTACTCCTGCCTTTAAGTGCACACAGGATGTGACTTACAGGGAAAAATTTTACAGCTGATAATATATGATGTCAGGAAAATAAAAAATGCAGGATACAGCTTTCTTGAAGTTTCTGCAGAAAGCTTTCTTTTGGCAGGTAAAAGGTTGTACAGTTCAAACCTTGTCCCTTGACGGAGCCTTGAAGGTGATTTCAAACCTTGGTTTGTAGCCATCTATTTTAAGACTTTAATGTCTAGGCTCTCTTTCAAGAAGGACTTTATAACATTTAGGAGAGAGACTAACTTCCCAACTTTGTATGATGTCTCCTTCTAGATTAGATATGTTATTTTATAATTACCTGAAGAAGGCTGAGTGCTCTGCCTTGAATTTGATATCTAAAAAAACCCACAAAAACGATATTAAGTTAGAAATTAACCTTCCTTTCAGTTTTAACATAGTCATTTTTTTCCTCTAACATGAAAATGATCACATTTAATTTTATGTGTCAAGATTTAAAAAAAGAAAGCTGCAGATCAAGTTCTAATTTATTACTACTGATTTTTAATTCCATAGGCTTTTGAACACTCCTAGAAAATTGTTAAATTATCTGAATGGAAAAGAAAAACAATATTTATTATTAAGATTAATAAACAACTCATGGGGCTGGTCAATATAGATTTAGATGGTCTTCCTGCTGTTTCAAAGAATGTTATACATTCATGTTTCTTATGTTAGCATGTCCACGATGGTCAAGAGGGATTTGCTACATTCTGGCTAACTAGAATTTTCAAGATCACTTACTAATTTTGCTGAAGTTCAAAAAAAATGTCTAAACCTCGTGGAAAGATTATCCTTAGTTTATCCACATTTTCTGATAATGGATAGTTATTTACTATCTGATAATAAATTCTAATACCTGATTGTTATTTAATAAATATAAATTCTGAAATCTCAGTAATACTCAAATAGGTTTTAAAAGCTTCTGTCATGAAATGGACATGCGTCAAGTGCATACTTTTTAAAGTCCTGAAAATTTAGCATATTATTTCATACTTTTCTCAAAAAATTAAGGGGGGTGAGATTCAGTAGAAAACTAAGAATTTTGGTTATAGGGAAACATACAAAACAATACAAAAATACCTCAAGTTTTATTCTTACAAGTTGGAAGTAGCATGAGAGGAAAATTTGTTTAAGGTCATTTAAACTCTAAAATTATAAAAGCTACAGTTTACCAAATAATAATTTATGAACAAGAGAGAATATAATGTTACATAGAATAGGCTGATATGGTAGCTAATGTACATGAACTCCATAGTACTATTATGTTTTTTAATTTCTGTAAATTACCAAACATCTGATTTAATCTCAGATTCATTATTTTTAAAAAGCTTGTCTTGCATGGTATATTTTATTGTTGCATTTGGTTTGCTTATCAAGCTTTGGGTAGTGATTAGATTTTTATTTTAAAAGAATAGCAGTAGTTATGCACAGTTGTCACTCAAAATAATTAATTAACTCTAAACAGCACAGATGTATCATAAATCTTATTTACAAAATATCTTCTAGTAAGCTTGTAAAACAATTGCCTGCACAGCTAAAATGGAACTGAATGTTAAGAATTGAGGGTGCTTTGGAACCAATTATTATTGCGGTAGGTACTTGTCTGGGGCTCTGGGGAAATGGGGGAGGGTAAGAATCACATAAAATCTTTTTCTCCCTGTAAATTTATCATTGTTGTAAATGAAACACAAAGATGTAGTTTGCTTGGTTTGTTGTATTTGGTTTGGTTTGGTTTGGTTTTTTTCTATAAAGGAAATGATAATTTAATTTTACAGATTCCAAACATAAGGTGCAATTAGGTAAAATGTACATACAAATGAATATGTAAAGCACCTTTGATGGTAAAAAAAAAAAACCAACAAACAAACAAATAAAACCAAACTAGTAATTACTTCCAAAAATCACTTGTTCTAACTCCTCACTGTACTGCAAACTTAAGTCTCTCTGATGTGCTTCAGCTTCCAGTCTACAAGAATCTACAACTTTTTAAGATGATCTGTGCTTGTCTTCTATCACAGTACTACTTGGAAATTTTTTTTCATCTGTTGAAGTCTTTTCAGTTGAAGATTAATCTCGCTTTTCCCTTTCTTCTGCTGGTGATCTTTATTCTTTTTTGCAACAACCTTTTTACGTATTGAACAAAAGTTGTCATTATACACAAAGGAAAATTATACACTTTATATACTGAATATGAGCTTCAGAGAACTGATACATCTTCCTCAAAGTTAATATGAAATTCAGTGTTTGATATTGATTGATATATCTCAGACAAGGAAGTGAAGCATCTGTTAGATACTGTCTTTGCCAAACATTACCATTTAGGAATAGAGTTAAAGTGTCTCTACAGATAGTCTAATCAGAATAAAAAACAATAGAAATAGGTGTTTCAGTTTTGTTTGTGGTATGCTTGGGTTGCTGTCAAAAGCGGTATCCTGATTGGTTATCTAGTGATTTATGGCTTCTTCAAAGCAAAGGGCATTTGAAATATGTCTTTGTAAGCCAAAGCACCTGATAAGCAATTGAGCGTGGAACCAAAGGCTTCTTACTAAACTGAGCTTATTTAAACTGACAACAGCATGTCTCATCCAAAAGCCTTCTCTTTTCGTCTGAATTTCTTCCTAAAGCATTTTTTTTAATTCTCACTCATGTAAATTTCAGTTTCCCCTTTGATTCTCCTTAGATATTTTTTAAAATATTAGTCCCTAGATGTTATTTTCATAATTCTGGGACACGCCTCACTTATTCTGCCAACTGGCTTTGTGCTTCCTTTTGTGGGTTTTTTGAATCTCATTGTTCTGCTAATGGAGAAAAGGTTGAGGATGGAATTCTAGTTTCACTTGTATTTCTACAAAATGCTATAACCCTAGTGATTTAAGTACATTACTCCTGTTTTTATAGTGTTCTAAGACAGAAAATATTTTGGTCTTGACTTCTGATTTATTTCCTTGTAAGAATGATGAAGCTTTCTGCTACAGGACTAGAAAGTATGGCTTGTATTCTCTATGAAAAGACGATTTTGTTTGTGTTGACAGAGCTACTGAAGGATCCTGTTCATAAAAAACTGTTTGCCTTTGGTATCAATTAATGAGATAGTCAGGTGACACTTGCAAGTGATGTAAGAAACCCATTTGTTTCAACAGAAGACTTAAATGTATATAATCTACACTTTATTAGAACAGCAGTACTAATCATCTTTCTTTTCATCCTGCTTATGGTATGCTTAAATGCTATTTTTTAACTTCACGTTTTTCTCCTGAGTTAGTCTTTTACACGTGAGCAGTTGAGATAAAAGTCAGATAAGATAAATGATGTGTTGTGTGTACATGTGTTAACTTAAGAAGAACTATCATGGTGGAAACAAGTGTAATAACATCTCTCTTAGAAGAGAGAAGAGTGGTATAGGGATCCTGAGTAGCAGGTAATCAAAATAAGCAGTTTTTAAAATCATAACAAGGCAGCCCAATTAGGTTTCTGTACAGGGCATTTTAAGCGATTATGTGCAGAATTGATCAGTTCAATGGTTCTGACAAGTGCATATGGCAGCTTGTATTTTTAGGTAATCAACTTAAAACCATACTCTATTTTTTGCTAGAGAGTAATAGTATTTTGTCCTGTGCAGTGTTCACTCTTGACCTTTGATATTGAGGAAAGCTATAAGGCTATCTTAAAGCACAGAGGAAGAAGGCAAATGGTTGAGGAGGTAATGTTAGTGTGGCACTTTACCAGTGCTTTCCTTGGCATTTGTGGGAGGTTAGTTGTTTTCCCCTATTTGTTTTAACCAGAGGTGTGACCTGAAGTGCTCATCCTCACTTTGTACTTTAAATTTCTTATTTACACCGTGAACTGAATTTTGCGGCCCTAAGGATGAAGATAGAATCTTTAAGGTAGCAAAATTGACCCTTGCCTACTGTCCTGAGAAGTCTTGTATATGCTGATTGTAGGGTTCCAGAAGTAGGTTGTAAGCCTGCTGACATCTGAATTTGATGCTCTAGTATTTAATCCCTCTTTTAAAAGAAAATGGTAAATAACTTCTCTGATCATTTCTTTTTTTCTGACATCCTTTACTTACTATCAAAGCAGACACAAGTACTACGCAGCATTCATCCATGAAGATGGCTCTGAGCAACCTGCCCTAGGTAGAGATGTCCCTACTTGTGTAGGGAGTTTGGACCAAATGACCTCTAGAGGTCCCTTCCAGCCTAAAACATTCTATGATTTAATGTTAGAACTTTGTGCAGCAGTGCTTAATAGTAAGTAATGCTGTAGCTCGAGGCAAAATATTCTTAGTTCTTAATTTAGAGCCTAGCTATGACCTTTCAAAAAGATAGCTGTAACACTATGTGAACAGAGGAGAGCTCATACATGACCTTCAACTGGGACATGTTTATGCTCCCCAAAGAACACACTCTGCTTTGGGCTTTAGTGTAAATTTTTGGTCCTTACTGGGATTTCCTGTAAATGAACATACACTTAGAGGAATTATGTGAGGACTAGGGCAGCCACACTGATGTAAAAGTGGGATAAAACATGAGATTTGTGGTTAGTCCGTCACTACAGAAGTCTAGCCTTCCAGCAGAGTTGGCTTTCTTTCCCACAAATAATCTCTGACATAGACTATTTTTAAGTTTGGTTTGGTTTTTTTTACATCAATGAGTACTCTGTAGTCCTTAGTAATTAACTGCTGAGGTAAGGTAACTGAATCCTGTTAACTGTATCCTGTTGTTATTGAGTAAAATACCCTCCAATCATTCTAATTGTGCTGAAGGACTACCAGAAATACTTAAGTACTCTCTGAATCTCAGACAGCATGAACACAGATCCTAGGATTCTTCAGGAAATCCTGAAAACCTTCTGTGGTAGAGTAATTCATCACTTCCATGTTGGTCTCATGTTGTTCTAGAAGAACTATGCTACATCTGTCTTGGTGGCAACCATTAGCAAGTGCTTGCTTGCAGCAACAGGGACACATGTTCCTTGCTGAAAGGAGGAGTAATATGCCCCTTGCTTCTCTGTGAGACATGCTGCCTTACATATCCCTCTTTGGAATTAGGAGCTAGCTGTATCAACTATATCAGCATGATTATTTATGTTGATGCCTAAAACATTGGCTTTTATCAACATTTCTAACTCTATGAACTCAGATCTTTATGAATTTTCCCCTAGACATATTTGTTCCTTTCCCATCTATTTTCTATGGAGTATAAGCCCAACAAGGATCTTCTAGCATTTCTTTAAATCCTTGTCAGTGTTTTCAGAAGTATCATCCAAGTTTGAGACTAGAGCTTGTTAATTAGCCACAGCATCCTCTGGATCATTGCTTTTGTTTCATGCATTAACATTTTAAGGCTGTCTTGGGTCTCTTACATCAGAGTATTTAATTAAAAACAAATGGATAGGTTGTGTAATTTAGTATTGATGATGCTATAATAGTGTCAAATTGGTACAAATCCTGGGTCTGAGTATATAGCACTTAAACATGAAGGAGATTTTTTAAGATAAAGGTAAAGAAAGGTGTTAAACTTATTAGTCTTTTAGTTGAAGATACTTTACTTATTAGCCTTTGTGCCTTTGAAAATTATATCCCAAGAGACAAGTTAGACTAAAAATCAGGGAAAAGAAAAATTATCACTTTTTTACTAACGGTAACATGAAGTGGGGGTTCATGAATAGGATTTGACAAAGTCACAAAGGAGGAAGTTTAATCGAGATCTCATGGCAAATGTCTAAAGGGATATGAAGTCTCAGTCTTCTGTTATGCTTTTGGGCATTCTTAAAACATTTGGAATTAAGTTCACTCAATCTTAAAAGTGCTTAAGAAGTAGTAGTTGGAATCACTTTGAATTGCATAGTGTAAGTGGTTAATACAGAATTCAGGTGAAATGTTGAAAATTTGTGTTTCATTCTATAAATGACTAGTTAATGTTGAATGAAATTTACTGAATCTAGTCTTTTCTGTTCATGTATTACTCCTGACCCTTATTTTCATTTGTTGTTTGAAATGGTTTGTGAAATCTTTCATTCATCAGTTCTCTTATTGATCTGTAGATGTTCTGAAAGCAGTATGTATATATCTAACATTCCAGATTTAAGCTGGTCAATGTGCAATTAAACTTTTTTTTGATCCTTGAATGGGTAAGCCTTCTATGTTTTAGGATCATGTTTGCTTCACTTTTATGAATTACTCCCTTCTTTATTTGGGTAGCTGTCTCCAAAATTTTTCAGCACTTGCTGCAGTACTGTCCTGAGTGGTGTTAGCTCAAAAGCTTGAATTGCAATTGCTGTTTTACTTGCTCTCTCACTCTCATTTATTTATTTATTTATTTATCATTGGTAATTAATAGTAACCACATAAATGAAGATTTACCCTGGTGTCAGTGAATGCTGAGCTCTGAGTGAGTCTGAAATTAGGCTTTGGTGCTCTTTTTATAAATCTATTTGAGTTCCAACAAAAATTTGATCCAGATGGTTCACTAGACATCCTTCTTGCTTGTGGGTTTTGGTTTTTGGTTTTGTTTTGTTTTTTTTAATCTACAGACTTTTATGATATCTGTGCTTCAGGCTCATATTCTCTGAGAAACACACTCTATACTCAGAAGCTGTCTGCCCTGGTTACATTAGGATCAGTAGGTGAAGCACTACCAAGGTATGCTGGTGCTAAAGGTGAGGGCTAAAGCAGCAGCAGGACTCAGGCTGGCAGAAGGGAGGAAGAGGTCGAAATACCAGTAGGGAGACTTGGCTAAGAAGCACTGAGGTACTATTGCTTTCTGGTTTGCTATGCAGATGGATGAGAAAGGGTTTTTTTTACTCAGTTTTATTATCTACTGTGTCACAACTAAGTAGAAAATCCTGATATAAAAGTTTCTTTCATGCTTTCAGCTGGAAATCCTTAGCCCCCTTACTGTACACTAATACTGTTTATCTCCAATGTCTATACTGAACTCCACATTAAAATGGTTGGGTTTTAGTTTTGTATTTTTTCATAGCTCCTTTTAGTTCAGCATGATTGGCTCAAATGGTAACCTATTTTTCAGTGTTTTGATAAGTCAATCAGACTGCACTCAAGTGTGTTAAAGTGAAGCACTTGAAGTGAAATTTACAGCTCTAGAGCTCATCTGCATTGCTATTTGTGATTGGTCTTTAAAAAGCCTTAGAAATTATATTCTCAGAGAAAATGAAGTACTAACATTTCAAACTAGGTATGTAATCCAATGCCATTCAAGAAAGCAGCAAATGTTAGTATAATGGGTGATAATTATTAGTATTTCTGTATTATGTCAACATGCAGATACTGAGAGAAACAGAATATTTTATTACAAATGAGTGTCCTTATGAATGTTCCATTGCTATTTATGTTTTAGTAGCATGGGGATTAAGAGAGTAATACTTAAGGGAAGATATGTGAGTAATTTACTACATTTCCTTCCTTTTAAATAAAGATTCATCTTTGGTTCCAGCTTTAGGTCAACATTTTCTTTGTTTCCTTTAAAGGTCCAGGATTGGAGATGTAGCTGTATAATTAATATTTTAAAACTGGGACAAATTGTAAAATGTGTTGGCTATTTAGTCTGAATGAAGTATGGAATGAAAATGATCATTTGTTGTAGAGAAGTTATATATACATTAGACGTTAATTATATAGTCTTCAGAATGACAAGTGCGTAGGAATTTCTTCAACACAAACGCGTCTTGTTCCTGTTGGTATTGATATGTGTGGTTTTTCAGTAGCAAATATCTACCTATTTTCTGAGCTAGTACTTCATGCATTTTTTGAAGGTCATAATCTCCCTCAGACCAGTAGAACCAGTTAATTGGGTTTTTTTGTGTATGTGAGGTTTAGCTCCAAAATGCACTTTGTAGATAGAACCTCCTTATTTGTTATGTTCTAGTGAACTGATTAATACTCCATTGAAATCAGATAGCAAAGTGTTTTTTCTTGCATAGAACTGGAAAATAGTGGAAATTAGCAGCAGATTTTTTTTTTTTTTCCCAATTGTACCTCTTCTAAAGGCATACAGGAGGAAAAAGGTGCTAGAAACTTTTGATCTTATTCAGTGTTAACTGTTAAGAAAGTAGTATATTTTGACAGTATAGGTAATTTTGTCAGTCTTGCTACATAAACATTAAATTTTTAAGTTATTAAGTTATTAAAGGGCATCCTATGAGGGAACTGAAGTAAGAGGAAAACTGAATTGTTCTGTAGAGCCTCTAGATCACATAAGGCATCAGAGCCCAGAGTTCCAGAACTGAACTGTAGACTAAATGAACTACCTGCATTGGAATATGCAGACTAAGGGTGTTCCAGAAACTGAAGGAGTGCTAAAACTGAGTGACCATTACAAAGAAGTCCAATGACCTATATAACTGTAGATTGATTAATTTTAGTGGTACCCAAGATAAAATACAAGAAAGTGATAATTAATTTAAACAGGGTTTAGAAGAAGAAGGGTAATTACTGCCAGTCAGAATTTTTTTTTCTCACAACATATCTCTCTGTCATGGAACATTTTTTCTATCTTTTGAAGGAATGATATGTTTATTTTCTAATGTTAGCAGTGCAGACTTTCATAGAATACTTTGTATGGTACTCTGTGGAATTCACAATAAAAACAGTGTTTTAGGATAGTCATCAATCACATGGATTTCAAATATACACAAGCTGACTGATAGATCTTCAAAGGTTATACCAGTCAATTGAGAATCATCACTGAATGGAGATTTTCCTACCAACATTTTTCAAGCAGCAGTACTAGATTCAGTATTAGTCAACATCTTCATTACTTATTGGATAGAAAATCGTACTCTTGAAGTTTGTGAATGGTAAAATATAAAAGATAGCAAAAGAGTCAAAAACTGGAAAATAAAACCATACAAATTCACATATGAACTAAACCTCACTATTTTAAGGGTGCAGACAATGAAACATTAGAACAAATTAATTCAGAGAAGATGGATTATTTAATGTCCTGGTACCTTTAGAAATAGATTGGCTTTTTTCTTATATGGTATTCTGTACTCACATGAAAGCAACTGATCTCAGTAAAAAAATATTTCTTTTTTTGAAAGAAAACAATAAATCAGACTATAATTGTTGTGTTTGGCTTCAGACTACCAATTGTAATTGCTACAGAGAGGATATTATTAAGTAAGTACAGC
The DNA here is from genome assembly GCA_024605025.1 of Megaceryle maxima. Classification (NCBI taxonomy): domain Eukaryota; kingdom Metazoa; phylum Chordata; class Aves; order Coraciiformes; family Cerylidae; genus Megaceryle; species Megaceryle maxima. The sequence goes on along the minus strand of JANHGN010023297.1, from coordinate 122,822 downwards.
TATGTTCTTATATGTGATTACTATTAAGTACCAGCCATACCAACAACCAGTGCAATGAAATTCATGTCCTGGAACTCAGAGTCTGTTTCTGTTTTGAAAATACGTAGGTGTGTATTCACGCTTGATTTTTGTACCTATGAATAATATTTCTGAGCTTAGGGAAATTAAACATAAAATTATTTCCATATACAATTAGAGCAGTGAGGCCAAAGATGCAAAATGTGGAAGATGGAGTGCACAGAGAAATATTTAATATTGAGGGAAAAGAAAGAGCTCATGTTTATGTCATTCAATAGCTTTAGTCCATTAATAAATGATGGACTGTGAAGTAAATTTTTTCCACATCAGTGAAAAAAAGTGGACCTTTGAAAGTTCATCTATGTAGTATATTATTTAGTATTCTCAAAAATACATATATGTAGGTTTAATTAATCTTCCTTACCTAATGAGAGTAAATAGCTGTAGATTGCACTTCACTAGATTTCTCCATTTGTTTTCTCAGTGGGTGCAGTGTAAACTTTTCTCTCTTACTATAACTAGGTTTTGGAAATATCTCAGATAATAATTTTAGTTTTTCAGAGTGCAAATGGACACATCATTTGGATGTACAATGAATTTGGGGTAATAATGGCTCCTGTGTGTTTTGGTGAAAATATTTTCAAAGTTACTTGGCCTAAATCAGTTTCATGTGTGCCTAAAATGATATTTTACCCAAGTAGTTGAAGTTGTTTTTCCAAGCCTTAATGTTTCATAGCTCTTGAAACCACAGTCAAGTGAACTTCTACAGAAAACAGAAAGGCACTACTGTTTCTGTCTTCTTTACTTCTGCTTTCCTGAATGTTACACTTTTCCCTGTCCAGCACAGAGACAATACCAAGGATACTTGCTTAGGGTACAAGTAGACAAAAGTTGGAAAAATCCGGCCAGGGAAAGCATCAGAGCATTATACCGTCTCAGTGAGGGTTTACAGTGGTCCATTTGTCCCAGAGTTGGGATTTCTTGCTACTGCTGTAGAAAATAAAATAATCAAATGTCTTTTGGACCATTTAGTTTATCTTCCAGTGGAGCTTGGAGACTGGTATTTGTGGTGCTGTCTGACACATTTTAATAAATCTGTTTCATGATGATCTTTCTGAAAAATGCAATTAATACAGATATCTTAAATGCAGATACTGTTTCTGCTTGCTCAATTCCCACTGAAATCCAGGAAAGGTTAGTTGGTGGTTGGGGGTTTTTTTTGGGTTTGTTGTTTGTTTGTTTTTTTTTTTTTAATGAATAATATGTTATTGACCTTCATGGCCTCTATGGACTTTCCACTTCAAAGAATGAAAAATATTTTTTGTGTGTGACTGGGAAGGGAGTGATTTGTTCATGCATAGTTGCTATTGAGAAGTTTAAATGTCAGACCAGAGGTTTGAGGGCAAGGTAAAGCTTTTCCAGCAGTAAATTACTTTGGCCTTATTCCAGTATTGTGCCATGAGGGGAGATTTGCAATAATTTACCAATATGGCAAGAGAGTTCCTCCAGAGTATTGCATGTGATTTTTCTGTGTTCTGTTCCAAGACAGTTTATTCTTGAGTATATATTATAATTGAACTTAACTCTAGTCTTTGATTACAGTAAAAGAAAAAAAATAGGAATTTTGACTGCAAATTTCTCTTCCAGTTTAAAAACATGACTGTTCCACTTGTTTATTTATAGAAATGTTTTGTTTACATGTTTTGTATATGTTTATTTGTACATGTGTCCCCTCTTACTTGGATAATGTGTTGTTATGGGTCTGTCCTCTATCTCTGTGTATTGTTAGAGATGTGCAGTATGTTTCAGTAGGAGTCTTAGGTTCTGGAAGAGAGTTGGTATGATACTGGATAATGGTGGGGGGAGGTAGTAGGGAATATATGGTGTGTAGCATGTTCACTTGTGACATTTTTTTTCTTTTCGTAACGATACACTTTAGATTATGTTGTGTTTGTAAGTAGCAGATTCTAGATCTTAGCACAGTGAAACAGTCTGCTGCATGGGGGAAGGGTAGCAGGTTGACAAGATCTGATGCATCTGTCTTTCTGAATCAGCTTTCTGATAAGGCTCAGAAGGATGAGCTCTTTGGTGAACTATTTGCACTTTGACAAGTGTTTCTTATTGGGGAATAATTCTAGCAAGTATCTCTAGTAGAAATGCTACAGATCTTGAGTACTGTGTAGTTCAGAAAGAGGAATTGTGACATGAGTGCTGATAGTTCAGGGAAATATAAATTAAAGTAGTTACAAACTGTAGTATTCATATGTAACTTTGAACATTAGGTGCTGCAATACAAATACAAGCTTTTCTCTGTGTGTGATTTTGGTTTGGTTTCTTTTTTTTTTTTAAATAGGATAGAGTGATGGAGTAGTTTGAGTCACCTGACCTCACAAAGATAGTCATGTCTGGGACATAACATCTTGAAATATGATATATTCTAACTCTTCAAATATTAGAGTAGGTGTACATATGTGTCCCCTTTAGGGGGATGGGTAGCTTTTTTTTCTGTGGAGTACAGGGGAGTAAGCGTAATCTCCCTGGTATTAATTATTTAATGTCCATTTGGAGAGTTTGAATGATGCATCCCAAAATGAGTAGCGTGGCAGAACCTGATCATCACAGAGTTAGACTACACTGAAATGGATTCACAGTCTTTCTGTCTCTGTGTATTACAGAGTGAGAAGTGAGAATGCCTTTAGGCATTTAAAATGATTTACAAGCCACATCTATTTCAGTGGAGTATAAAATATCAACCATTTGAAAATGAGGTCATCTTGTCAAATCCTAATCCTTTTACCTACTTAAGCAGTGTTTTGATATTAGCAGAAAATGTTACTACATCACAAAACATTAAGAAAGTAATGCCGTTCTTATCAAGACCAAATTTATCAGTGTTTTATACTAAAACTGATTAAACTTTATTAAATGTAGGTTTCACAGTAACTCAGGATGTGTGACAACTAACACTGACCAGTGTTCCTGATACTGACAACCTGGAAGAAATAGTTTGAACACCATTGAGTGCAGGAAAGTACTTTTTTTAACATAATCAAAAAACAATTTCTCTGCATCCTTTAATTACAAATGCAAATATTCCATGCTCGAAAACAGTTTAGATTAAAAACTAGATTTAAAAGTAAAAGCTCTGAAGGGAAAAAGCACCTAATATTTTCAGTGTGTTCAGACTTGGGTGTGGAAACAGGTTCCTTCTGTTAATACAGTATTTTCTTTGCTGTGTGTTCATCATAATGCAATACAATCTTAAGCTGTTTTCTGAATTTTACTATAAGTAAAAATACACTAAATATTGATGCTGAACTTGTGGTCATGGAAAATAAGTCTTTAAAGTTACTTTACTTGAGGTGCTGGAGAGCTTGTCTTTATCTGTGCTGATGAAAAAATATGGGAGACATTTTAATGCAGTATTTTTCTGGTTGATGAGTATAGGAGTCTGGGGTAATAAGTGGATACTTTGGAGAAATACAGATACCATAGATATGTATGGTAGTTTTGTAGTTACTTTGGTTAAATTTAACTGTTTTTTTAAGGTACTGAGATGTTTGGAACTGCTGATGGCATTCCAATTGCAGTCTTGCCACTTAGGTAATTCATGCTATGTAATTTTATCTCAAATATTTGATTGCTCTGAAATTCTCATATCAAATAGGAGCATACCTGTTTGATTTTTGCCTCCATAAAAAAAGCCATTAAAATTCCTAGCTGTTTGTGCTGGGTGTTGGCAACAAGTATATCTGAGTTAATGAGGCATATGACTTCAATTTAGGTATAGGAAGGATAAATGTAATTCAGTAGCATATAAAAAGCATCAGGAATCAGGGAGAGACTGTCAGTAGATAAAGTTAAATAAAGAAAAAGTCCAGTATAGGAAATTAAATTTACACTATATATTTTTTTACTACCCTGCTTTTGTATTTATTACCAGTGTGATGTAAACTTTGCATCTAAAATGTGGTTCAGTCCCGTGAGGTCCCATTTGTGCGATGGGTCATATTGTTTGAAAAATAAGACAATGATTTCATAACATGCAAATGCTGCTTAACAGAAAACAAAGCCCTGAACAAGCAGTGCAGGTTTATGTTTGTCACATGTTTTGTAGCTGTAAACTAAAGAAAAAGTAGCTTAAAGTAGTAAAAGATATAACAATATATTTAAGCACTTCACAGCAAGCATACATATTTCTCCATGCTTTGTTTTATAACCATTGGTATCAGAGTTTCCCAATTTTGTTAGGGAATTTTTGTCATTAAATGACAAAAATTATTTTACACTTTTCTGAAAGGTAAAACTGGAGTTTTAAGTATGTCACTTTGTGTTGCATGGTTAAAATGGATTTTCCTTGGTTCAGTAGAAATCTGAATACAGTATCAGTAGTGGGTCTTGGGTAATCTCATTTTCATCTGACCTTTTATAAGCATTGTAGGTGTCACACCTTTCAGTTTCCTTTGCCCTCCTGGGTGAAAGAAGTCTTCTCTGTTTTGTAAGATACCTGCATGCATTTAAAAAGAACAGTAAAGCCACGTAGTTTAGTTGAGAGGCAGTTTTTACTTGTGAAAATACAATACTGTCTTCCCAAACAGGCTAACAGTTTACTCTTGGAATTTCCAGAGGTAGTGATTTTGTGTAAGAAAACAAAGAGGACATTGTGGGGGAATTTCTAAGGGGGTAATGGTGATCCCTGGCAGCTGTTAAGAGAGTTAAGCTCTGAGAGGTAAATGTATGAATGTATCTTTTTTTTCTGTGACTCATTTTGCAGTGCTATAGAACAATTTCACTAGGAGTCTTCATGTTGCCCTTATAGGTGATAATGTTCAGATTTTCATCAAAGCTTTGAACACATTTAAAAGAAAACATGTATAAGCTGGAAGGAAAAAAATTGCTGAGAATCTAAGTATCTACTGTTTTATTATTTTTTAAAATTATTTTATTCTAAATAGAAAATTATGAAAAAGCAGCAGATTCTATTCGCTTTACCCCAGAAAATTTCTTGGTGTAGTTTCAGTCACATTTATCTTATTCTGAACATTTACTGGTTTGGTCTGCAGAGTGTTCATTTTTTTCAGTGTTTTACTTCACTTTCTTATAAATGTTGAGGAAAATGTGTTAACCAGTAGAACGGGTATCATCAGATGAAGCACTTCAGTTGTGCTTCAATGTCTCATATAGCATCAAGAAGCCAATGATCATTGCAAAATGGGGTTGTATGTGGTTTTTGAACTTTGCCATCATGGCCGAAATAGATACCTATAATAGAGTATTATAGCCTGCACGTCCATTTTTTAATAGTTTCATTATGTCCCTAAAATAGTGGAGATAATCAGAAACTGCATTGTGTAAATAGGCAAAGATGTCACCTTAGTGGTGTGTAACATTTAGGCTATTTAAACCACACCTATTCTCTGTATGAAGCATATTAATTATCAGCACATTTAATTTTTTTTTCTCATGAAGAGAAAGAATGAGTGGATATAATTTAATATGGTTTTTATGTACATACTTGAATCATGATAGTTTAAAGCTCAGAATTTGGGAAATGATGTGCATTTAATATCTATTTAGTTGTTTTAATCTGTCATGTTGGGCAAAACTGAAATATTAGGTACCTTGCTTGCCTTTAGTTGATTTGAAAAGTACTTTGAGGTCTATAGGGAAAACTTCTGCATTAAATCTCACTTATAATTTTATAAAGAGCTGATTTGCATTAATAGCAATATATATATGATCAGTCAGCAGAGAGCAAAGTGCTATGTTTACAGTGAAACCAGATAATCAGATGGGAGAAAAAAGAGGATTAATACAATCCCTAGAAACTCCATGTTTTTTTTCCTGTAGACTTTGGTAGTCAGGTCAAGCAAACATCCAACAGTATTTTTTTAAGATTTGTCAAACAACCTTTCTCTAATAATTTGTCAGATTATAACAGTTTTTTACGGATTAGACAAATATACTTGTGAATCCTTTGCTATGAAGCTTCTCTGGCCTTTCCTACCCATTGATGATGATTTAGCACAACAGGTTTGCAGTAATACAGATGCTAATCTGTTGCTTTCTGCATTTTTACATGGTCTGTGATTAATTTAATAAATTCTGTAGTTCTTTTTTTAGATAAGTTTACCTCATCTAAATAGTCTTATCACATTTCAGCTTCTTAAATGTGTTTGCCTTGCACCAGTTACTGACACAGGTGGCAATTCAGCTCAAGAAATGGAGATTGATTATTCATGAAGAATAAGCTTCCTTGCTGTAGTTACGAAGCTGGGATCACTGACACATTGCAAGAATAACTGATCATTCTTTATTTGTCCTGTTGAGAGCTACTTAGACATTTTAATTAATTTTCAAAAGCTGCTAAAGTTTTAACTTAATCTGGATTCACATAAAGGAGGGAAAGTAACCAGAACTAACTGTCAGTGACATGACTCTATGTGGAAGGTGAACTGTATAAATGGCCAAGAAATTATTATATATTTTTTAATATAGGCTTTTCTTTATACCAGGATCTCAACATTGCAGCAAAAGGCACCTATGAATGCTTAGCTCTAATTAGTGGTAGAATAAGGTCTTCAGTGAAGGACCACTTGATTGTACTTTAGAAGTGTCAGGTCTGTTTTATAACATTAACCCAAATTAAGTGTATTTAATGGGCCATATGGTACTCTTTATTTTCTCAAATTTGTACTCCAAACCTGTAACGTTAATGATGAAAACGAAAATGAACTCCAGAGAAATAAAATTACTCAGTTACAAATACTGTGTGCATCCTTGTGCTGACATGAACCACTTCTTCAGTACTGTCTATCCACAGGGCTTGATTTCCTGCCAATCTAAAGGGAGGGCTTGATTGACACAGTGGAGACCAGCCTGAGCTGGTGATCTAAATGGTGCTATTATGTGTGTTTTACTGTAAGACTAACCAGCTGAAGAAGTGTAGTTTGCCTACTCTATAACAAGGAGTTCATTCTTACAAAGCCTATTGCTGATAATTTCTTCTAGATGCATTTTTAAAGACTTTAATTTTATTTTTTTTTCCTACATAAAAGCTAACATTTAAAGGATCATTAAGTAGGACCTGACTGCAACTGGTGAAGTAATGCATAGCAATTAAACTTCTTTTCCAGACTGTGAACTTGCGATTTTTTTTTTTGCATATATGAAAGGAAAGTTTCCGTAGATTTTTAGAATTAAAATTAATCAAATTGTTGAACTTTATCAATTGAAGAGCTTTAAAATGCTTTGAAATCCTCTGTTTCTGGACATGGGCACTGGTATAATCTTCTCCCCCACCCCTTTTCAATTCTGTGACCCACATCCTCTAGTAGTCCGTTACTTAGGAGTGACCTTCATTTCCTAGCAGCAGTAATTTTTTTCACAGTTGGTCTCTTGTATCTGTTCTGCATTGATGCCTGCTTGGCTTGCAGTAAGGCTCAGGCATTCTTCTGCCAAGCATGGAAGCTGTCCCGCTTGTCATAAATTGAAGTTACAATTTTGGGAGATGTTTTTTTCCCAATTTCCTGACTGCTGCATGTTTAAATGAACTTGAGACAGTCCTTGTACATTTTGGTAGGAGAGTGTTTCACAATATTTTGAGGTGATTAACTAAGTGGATTTTGAAGTTAACTTCTGTGTCAGAAATGGTAGGACCTTCAGGAACGGTTAAACAAAGATTTAGGTTGGTCCTTCTACCTAGAAGGATGAGGAGGGAAGGAAATGCGTGCAGCAGCTGCTAACATAGCCAGTATTTGGGGTAATAGTCCTATAAACATATTTGTAGAGTATGGCTTCAGTTATGTGTTTAGCTGCTGGGTTTAATGCTATAAATGCAGTTGATATTAGACTTGATTGTTGTTACTTTTACCTGAGAAACAATAAATACATGGCTCAATTGCCTGGATATTGACAAACAAATCTGTATAAATAAAAGAACTCCATTTAGTCATGTAAAGAAAAAAGTTTAATCCCAGTTCAGGTTTGATATACTTCCTTCCTACAGACACTGATCCAATAAGATACAGCTTTTCTGTGTCTTGCTTTAAGTCCACGTGAAAGCCTCACATCATCTCAAATGGCATTAGACCCTGTATTTAGGCATGCTGACAGTCTAAAATGTCCTACCACCTAATTACTCCCATCCCATCTCCCATCATTCCCATGCCTGACATGACTCTTCTGCATGCTAAGACTATTTCATTTATGCATCTTAGTCCAGTAAATTGTTCTTCAGTTTCCTTTTTTTTTTTGTAGATGTACTAGGTGGAAGAAGAGACTTGCTTTGATGATTCCTTCAACATCTTATTTGCTTTGATTTGTTATTTTAGTTGAAATATGTGGCATGCTGCATGGTGGGCTGCTGTTCTTGCATTGACTAAGTTAAAAGCTTGCCTCTTAGTTTAACAACACTTCATTGATGGGAAAGTTTTATTAATTGTAGAAAATAGATGCCCTTTACCTCGAAGTCAATTAATTTGGGGAAACATTTCATTTGTTTAATGTATGCAAAACACAGTACATGAACTTTGAAGTCATTGCCAAAGACTTGAAGAATGCTGATGTTGTAGAGTCTGCATAACAATAAAAATAAATTGGAACAGAACAGTATCCTGCTCATAAGGCATTCTCCCATATCAGTACAGTGTTAAATATTTATTATGGAACTAGTCATTGTTGGGGGTTGTGTGTCAGAACAGTGAAAGTTGAACAAAGCAGTTTAAAGATGCTGGAACTATTGAACTCAACATTGCCATCATAAAAATATAAATCCTATACCGCGAAAAGTGGTGAATTACAAAATAAAAACTACCATATCTCATTGTACTTTTAACCATTTCATAATGCATTGTAAATGTTTCAAAGGTAAACTTTCATATATTTAAAAAAAAAAAAAAAAAGATTGTTGCTATAGTGAGGAAAAAAGTAACAGAGCCTTTTTGAATAGTTAAAATGGAATGTAGTAAACTGTGTTTTGAGGGGCAGGACGATGGTTAAAATTCAGACTTAGTTTTCTGAAAAAGGCAGGCATCGCTTTTTTCAGTTCTTGGTATACTAGCAGAACTGGGGTTGGTATATATTCACAAATTACTGGCTCTGCCAGAATTTCCACCTCTTAGAAACAACACAGAAAGGGGAACGATATTAAAATACTCTTGTTAATTAGCTGTGTCCCTGCAGTATTGTTTTGCCAATTGATGGGGTCAACAGAAGGGACACAGGCAGCAGTTAAAAGGCAGGCTTATTTTACTGTTTATCTCAAAATAATACAAAAGTGAAGTAAGGAACTTAATTACAAAAAAGATAAGCCTATTATACTCTATTATAAGCAGTGGGGACGATAAGCAAGGTAATGCACCTAATCATTACTCTACAAAGAAAGCTATAGCAATTAATAAAGATATGTCACCAGTTGCCCTGTTAATACGTTACCATCATCCAGACCCACAGTCGCTGGGGAATCCCGGTTGCAGCAAGGATCTGGAGAACCTGTCCCAGCAACTGAGAAGTCCTACACAGTGCATCCACTCATAGGCGAGGTCTCCAAAGTCACTGCAAGAGGGTCCAGCTTTTATAATACTCAATTGCCAAATTCAGCAAGTCAGAATTACTTGCATTTTTCTTTATACAGAAACATCTGGTGTCATCTTCTCTGTTGGGTGTCGCCCAAAGCCTGGCCAGGGCCAGTTTTCCTATGTTTTTTTGTCTTTAACCACATATTTCTCAACAAGGTCTGATCTTTAGATGTCTGGTTTCATTATCTTTCATTATCCTTCATTATCTTATTTTAGCTTGAACCATGAGGCCCATTCTTTCAATAGGCTGGTTGTCCGGTTTCACCATCTATTTTACTTCTAACTACATATCTCTTGATAAGTGCTAATTGTTGTAGCATAAGCATTATAACAAAGTCCTAACATAAACTTTTTTTCAGTGGTTAGTTAAGTAAAATGAGGTTCAGTTATTGATTATAACATGGGGTTCATCTAGAGGTCAACCTTTGGCCTGGGCCTGTTATCCAGGCCTTAGCATATCAATGACAACTAAGATGAATGCTAAATTAACATTAAATTTTTATTATTCTTTTTCTCATACTGTGCCATGGAGAGGCAGAAGTGTTTGGCTGCTGTGAGTCATATTGCTCCACGGATATCTTTGAAGGGGCTGTTATTTGCTAGAGGTGGACTGCACAAACAGCAGTGATCTGTTGTTTCTGTTTTGACTGTGACTCTGTCTTTTTGGGTGGACCTAGCACAACTGTAAATGTATGTACGAGTGGTGGGAGCAGAATTGTTTAACGGAAAGACAGAGTGATACAGCTGCCTTTCAAAAATACTTACAAAAAGGAAGCTATTTCTTGAAGGTATTTTAAAATATTTTCCTGTGAGAATCTGCAGCCCTTACTTATACTGGGTAATATGTGATTGCATCCTTCATAGCACTGAAGTGAAACTGTGAAGCAATAATTGTTCTCAATCAAAAATGGAAGAATACCAATATTGGTCTGTTTCTAACTCTTAAAATGTTTTGCTGCTAACCTCAGGAACTTTAATATACATCATCTGGTGTATTTTAGTATTAAAGGAGAAATAATCTCACACTTTTCTTGTAGCAAGCTAGTAGTTTAGTAGATAGATCTAAGGAAGTTGTTATTCTATATAAACTGTTAGCTAAATGTAAATAACCTCTAGTACATCAACTGCCTAACATTCTTAAAAAAAAAACCTAAGTAGCTTATTTGCTATCATAGGTGTTGACAGCCTTTGTGCCTACTGTTGATTAAGTGTTTAACTACCTGATCTATCTGAATGCTACAGTAGTAGGTAGCACTCAGTATTAGGCTTGTTTTCCAGTTGTCGTGTTATATTTTTTACAGCTCTGCTGCTAAGATTTCACCATTAAAGACTTATGTAAAAGAAATACAAACATGTCACTAAAGAGAATTGTTTTAAGCATTTTACCCAGAAAATGTGTATTTATGTATCTTTAGTTTTTCTCTTAACCCCTACTCTGCAACTGCAGCAAACTCTACATTGCCAGCATTTCACAGACCATAGATATCTTGAATATGATAATCTGATTCATCTTTTTGCTGTTAGAGAGCATGCTATTAGCTGAATAAAGAATGGATTCCTTAGTAGCCATTAAAAGTCTCAGAACATGTATCCAAAAGGCACCATGATGACCTCTAATCTCCTGCCCCATATGGGACATTTCAGGTGTCTTCTCTTGCCTCTCCTACCATTGCAATTAGACATGACTTTCATTGTCCTTTGAAAGATTCAGTCATGTTGCAGCGCACTCTTCATTCTCTGCTATGCCCGATCCTAAAGATTGCGGTATATCAATAGATGGTGAAAGTTGTGTAGACTCACTCACTGCAAAGTGTGAATCAGGTAATACCTGTTTGCACCAGTGTAAGTTCTAGCCTCTTAAAATGCTTCAGTCCAAAGAATGCTGTGTAAATAAGATAATGATACAAGTTTTTAAGAGTCTAGTTGCAAAGAAGTAAGTAGAATTTTGATTTGTGTTTGTTTTTCAGAGCCAGAGCTTCAACTGTGTGGAAAAGACTAGGTGTCCAGGATCCAATGTGACTTCTGTACAGATACAGGGAGATTCAGATTATTTCATCAACCACCTTGGAGTACCTGCCACACAATTTTCTTATGAGGATGTCAAAACATCAGAGGTATTTACAAATAAAAATCATAGAATCACAGAATGTTTTTGGGTTGGAAGGGACCTTAAAGATCATCCTATTCCAAGCCCCTGCCATGGCAGGGACACCTTCCACAAGACCAGGTTGCTTAAGATGGACAAACTGAAGATGGTAGTAAGATGGAATTATATTTTCTCAGGTTATATCCTTACATGACAAGTGTGTTGTAGTGGAAAGTTATCTCCCATAAGTTAATTTTTTAGATATTCAGAGGAATACCACAGAACTTCTAAGTGGCTGATTTTATAGGGATATGGCATTGAAACAAACAGATAAATGTTTAGAACAAATGAAACACAAAAAAACCCCAGAGGGCATTATGTTAAAAAGTTACTATTACAGGTTACATATTATCAAACCAAACTTTTCAGACTACTTTCAACATAGATGAAATAAGTTTTGAGGTGTATTTTTTTCACAGTAGGATCAGACAGTCTTAAAAATTAATTTTATATCCATTTTGATACTGAGGGCAAAGTATGAATCTCTAGTATGTATGTTGTAAAGATCTGTATGTTTGATTGGAGTCTTTGAAACACCATGTTCATTTTCAGTCTATTGCCCTCTGCAAGATAAGTGGAAGGAAGAGGCGTATTACACTGTTTGTAGACCAGGTTGGAATTGGACACAGATAAACTGTTAGGAAAGTTTGTCCATCCTCAGTCTTCACCACTGTTGGTTATATTTGCACCTGGACAGCTCAATCTTACCCTCCCTTGCTTAGCTGAGGATCAGGAAGCCTGTTATTAGTTATTTCAAGATACAGCAGTTGTGAGAAAAGATGTGTCTTTTCTTGTAAATGTAACAATGCATTTATTTCATATTCCCTTCATTTATCTTCTTGAACTGTGCTCATCTACATATGTGCACATCTTACCAAGTTCAAGAAGAAAGATGAAGCTGAGTTAAACTGGAATTCTTCTTGGCACTGCATGCTTCTATTTCACAAATGAAAAACAAAACAGAAATATAATAAATATCAGAGCCAGGTCATTGTCTACAACAAAATAGATTGTCAAGAATCTGAAGAAATTTGGAGGCATGTCCTCTAAACATCACTGCCTGTATTAGGCAAAGTGTTCTATTTCAGATCAAACACACTGCAAAGGCTGTAAGGAAAATGTGAAGGCAGAAGACCTATGAGTGCGATGTTTATGACAGGCTTGTGATCCAGTGCAAAATTCTGTTGTCACTTAGCAGCTATTCCACTTAGCTTTCATTCCAGACTTGGATCTATAAAGCATGAGAAAGAATCTTCAAACTTCGGTATATCAAAATAATAAGTATTTTCCAGCAACATTTGCAATATGAACACTGACAATTCCCTTGGTTATTGTCTGTTTCGGTCTTGCCAAACATATTCTTCATGTTCAATTGCCTTTGCAGATGTATGATTTTGTCTTTCAAATGACTCACAAATATAATCAAAATCATAAAAGAAAATATTTTCAAATTTCATAGAGTCACAGAATGGTTTGTGTTGGAAGGAACCTTAGAAATCATCTAATTTCAACACCCCTGCAATGGGCAGGGACATATCCCACTAGGTAAGGTTGCTCAAAGCTCCATCCAGCCTGGAGCTGAACACTTCCAGGGAGGGAGCATCCATAGCTTCGCTGGGCAACCTGTTCCAGTGTCTCACTACCCTTACAGTAAAGAATTTCTTCCTTATATCTAATCGGAATCTATTCTCTTTCAGTTTAAAGGCGTTACTCCTTGTCCTGTCACTACATGTCCTTACAGAAAGTCCATTCCCATCTTTCCTGTAGGCCCCCTTTCAGGTGCTGAAAAGCTACTATCAGGTGTCCCCAGAGCCTTCTTTTCTCCAGGCTGAACAACCTCAACTCTCTCAGCAAATTTGATTCTCTGTCAAAAACAGCTTTTGTCCTTCTTGTAAAATCATTCCCTAGAAAAACCTGTGATAAGTGTAATCTGCAGTCTTGAAGTCGATGAACTGCACCTCTCAGACTGTAGGAGATCTTGACCCCATGAGATCTATTTCATGTGAGAAATAAATCTGCTTAGCAAAATTGTGTACATTTCTGTTGGCAAGAGGATGGATTTTTTCTTTACGTGAAGTTACACGAAATGATTAAATTTGGATTCTTTGTTATTTTTTTGTTATTTCTTTTACTGATTATTAACAGTCCTTCCAAACATAGCCTTATTTTATTTCCTCGATTCCTCTATATCTATCAGATATGCAAACTTTATTGTTTACTATTAATTGCAATTGTTTATTGGGAATTCTGTTTGTTGTATCAAATGGGGATTGTACTGTTATATCGCAGACAGCAATTATTCTGGGTTTACAGTTATAATAATAAACATCATAGGAATTTCTCTAGTGCAGGTTAGTGACTGAAAATAATCTGTTGAGTTGCAGAGGGGGGATTATTACTTGTTTGTTTCCAAGCCATTCAGCTTTTTAAACTCCACTTCGGCTTTGTCAGCTTCATTGGAAACGAAGATTTAGATTCGGGAAAATAGATTTCAGAAATGGGGTGTTTTGATGGGCTATCATTTTGCCAGGTTGGTTTCCCCTGCTGTCTCTTTCACTGCTGTGAACTACTCAGGAAATTCTCTTCTTTTGGAGTATACAGCAGTTATTTATTTTATCCACCTGTCAGAGAGCATGCAGTGTCACATAAAACTGATGCTATTCCACACTCAAAAAAAAATCAAAACTGTTTTAGAGTAAAAAAGCCCAAGATCTGTGCCTTATATTCTGCTTACATAGCAACAGTTATAGGTCAGCTTTAGAAATGCATTTCTTACACAGGCAGTGTAATGCAGATCCTCAGAGAGAAAGCTGTAAAAGCTTTTCATTGGCAGGAACCTGAGGAGTAAATAAGAGGAATAGAAGCTGTAAGGGGAAAAATCCAGACCAGAAGAGTAAGTAAAACTGTCTTGCTTGAAATTACCTAATACAGTGAACCACAGCCTCACGGATGTTAAAGCTACATGGCAAATGCCTGTGGTCAGATGCCTCGGCTAGTCCAAGTGCATTCTAACTATTCAATAACAAGGATAAAAATGCACTGAGTGAAATGCAGCTCATTTATTTACTAGCAGAAAATATGCCACATTTTAGTCTGCAAGTAAGAAGTAAACTTGGAAGAATTTCTCAAGTGGAAAAAAACATATTAACCCAATTTCCAAGGATCCTCTTGCAGTTGCTGAAGAAATCCTTCCTCTCCTCACAACCTCTGTTGCACTGGCTTTACCTCCACTTGAGGTTCACATTCGGATTTGTAATGTATTAGGAGAAAGTCTGATCAGCTTTTTCTAATACTGAAGATTCTCTTACTTTGAGGAGGAGTCATGCCATTTACCTCCAAGTGTCCACCTAGACCCTCAAGAGAGTGATGTTGTTTTCAAATCTGAGTTTCTCTACTACTGAAAGCCCATTATTGCAAGTGTATTAGTCCTCACCTCAATGGAGAATAGTATTAGAAACATCTTCTCTTAGCTTTACATCAACATGAAAGAGCTGCAAACAGTAAAAGAGGTCTTAGATCACAGACTTGTCTTTGTATTCTCTCAACTGCAATGAGAGCTAGATAGCAATGGAATTACTCAACCATATAATCAGTGATACATCAGGAATAATATGCTGGAGTGACTACATTCTGATACTTTTTTCCATGTGTGGACCATTTCTGTGTCATTGAAAATATTAGTCACATTTGTATGACAATGTATTTTCAACCCCTACAATGGTATAACAGGCACAATACATAAATATCCTTCGTAATGATAGAAAATGCATGCATATAGTGGAGAAAACTATGGTTTGGGATACCTCACTGTTCATCATGATACTGCTTATTGTCTTAAAAGTAAATTCTTCACCTGTGGTGCTTTTGGTGCTTGTGGTAAACAACATGACTGAAGCTTGGCTTTTGATTGTAAATTAGGAATAACTCTGAAAATGCTGGATATGTTAGTGTATGAACTGAAGAACATTCATTCAGTTTCTATTTGTATTCTTCGTTGTTTCTGAATGGATATACACTGAGTGTGTGACTCTATACTAGACACAGCTTTATCACTTAATAGGTTAACTTGTTTCTTTTCCCTTTAAACGTCTATTTTTTGTCTTTCTCTGTTGTTTTTTGGCATCTTGTTAAATTTGTGTGTTAATGGAAATTCTAGTATTAAACGGTTTATTTCAGTTGTGTGACTGATAACGGTGTTCTTCCATATGAAGTCATGATCACTGTAGACTCAACTCTGCCTTTGTGAATGACCACTGCAAAGTACAAAAGGAATGCTAAAATTATTGAAACTTAACCATTACAGGAATAAGAGACTTGTTACCCAAATCTGTGGCTGTATTAACAGGAAGTGGATTTACTCCTAGTGAACACTTACTTGTTAACTAATACGAATTTCCCTATAACTGGACATGAATGGAAAATGGTGCTTGAATCCAGAATACTCTGGGTTATCCTGCTTAACCCAATTTGAGAAGATATTTTCTAAAGATCCAATTATTTCTTTCAGTAAGCAAATACAATCAATGTGACCTTCAGGCAATGAATGGAAGGCCTGCATGGAGGTGGAGAACTTGTTGCTCAGATTCCTAGTTTCTTTTCTTTATAATCAAAGTCACTTGAAACTGAAGTCCTTCAACTTTTTTTTTTTTTTTTTTTTTTTGATACATGTTCTAGCTGTCCATGCTGAGGTGTTTCATCCACTAAATATGCTGAGCTCCCACAGTTCTAAGTAATGTCACAGAATCACAGAACTTCTGAGGCTGGTATAGACCTCCAAGATCATCAGGTCCAGCCTATGTCCCAACACCATGGCATCAGCTAGACCATGTGACATCCAATCTTTCCTTAAACATCTCCAGAGATGGCGACTCCACCACCTCCCTGGGCAGTCCATTCCAATGTCTAATCACCCTTTCAGTGAGGAAGTGCTTCCTAATATCCAACCTAAACCTCCCCTGGCACAGCTTCAGGCCATGCCCTCTCGTCCTTTCACTAGTTGCCTGGGAGAAGAGCCCAACTCCCACTTGACTACAACTTCCTTCCAGGTAGTTGTAGAGAGTGATAAGATCCCCCCTGAG
>JANHGN010023297.1:67892-105902 GCA_024605025.1 Megaceryle maxima | reverse complement strand
TGGGCACACTGCTGACTCATCTTCAGCTGGTAAGCAACCAGTACTGCCAGGTCCCTCTCTGCCAGGCTGCTCTCCAGACACTCAGCCTCAGTCTGTAGCACTGCAGGGGGTTACTGTGGCCAAAGTGTAGGATCCTACACTTGGTCTTTTTAAACCTCATATCGTTGGCCTCAGCCCATTGACTCAGCCTGTCCAGGTCCCTCTGCATCATCTCCCAACCCTCCAGCAGATCGATACTCCCCCCCAGCTTAGTGTCATCTGCAAATCTACTAACAGTAGACTTGATCCCCTCATCCAGCTCATCAATAAAGATGCAGAATAGAACTGGGCCCAGTACTGATCCCTGGGGGACACCTCTGGTCACCGGACACCAATTGGATGTGGCACCATTCACAACCACTCTGTGTGCCTGGTCGTCCAGCCAGTTTGTAACCCAGCAAAGGGTGTACCTGTCCAAGCCATGGGCTGCCAGCTTTTCCAGGAGATGTCAATTGAATTTGTTAGTGTTTAATACTTCTGAAACTCAGCTGAAATCATACCATGTTCAGAGAACAAAAACAAAGTGACTTTTTTACTACTAAAACAAGAAAAACAACTCTGTTGTAGTAGAACAGGATTTAGTTCGGATTTATTCCAAATCTGTGAAACACCATTCATAATCAAAATGATGTTTCTGAGAAACAGTTTATAGTTCTGGTCAAACCACTGCAGTCAAAAGGTTTGGATTCTTTTCCCAGTTTAGATTTTGTCTTTCCTTACTATTTTTTTCACTCATTTGTGTAATGGAACAAAGCTACCTCTTGATGAAAGTCTTAAAGCATAAACACAAGAAGGATTCTAAAAGAGCAATGTAGTCAGGTAGTAATCATTTTACTATAATGTGTGAAATTTTTAACCTTTGGTACATTTTTTCAATTTTACCTATGAACTTTTCTTCAAAATATAAATATCATCACACTGACCTAATGCTGGAGTTGTAGCTTTATTCAGAAGTACAGATTCCCTCTACTACAGAGTAAAATAAATCTCCTGGAGATCTGAAGGGGTTTTTGCCCCATTACTTTTTAGCTGCAATAGAAGCATCACCTGTTATGGAAAAGATGTAATTTAAAATGTAAGCTGTTTACACAGCTGTTGGTTATAGAGATAGTGCTTTCAGGCAGCATATACCAAGAGGGCTAAATGTGCTGGGATATATTTTGATAAGGGCTGCTTCTGCTTGCTTACGGTAGCAGTTGTTTAAGGCTGGTGTGCTCAGTAGGGTATTACTGGTGGAGGAGGAAAGGAAGATTCCACAGGAACACTGAAAATCTTGAGGCAAAATGAAGGGCTGTTTTCTAATCTTGCTTCTTCAGTGACCTCACCAAACACAGAAAGGAGAAGAGAGATTCTACTATGCCAAGAATATGTGTGTCAGTACTTGAGATGTAGGAAGAGAGAACATGTGAGTTTTCTATAGTGTTGTTAACTGCTGAGTGACCTCACTGTTTCAAAGAACTTTCTGCTGATTTACTTAAAACAGACTGGTGTTAAATTTAGTCTTAAAATGTGCTACATGTGTCTTAAAATATAACACAGCTTAACAGTGTCAAGGGTGTCTCCTGCCTTCTCCAGAAAGTTGTTTTGCATAAATACTTCCTTTCATTTTTACACTGCATTCATTATATAAAAATATACCAGGACCAGCCGCATGGTCTGGAAGATTTTGTGTTGTTTCCTGTCTCTAGACATATTTTTAACTGTCAGAGAGTCTCAGAACTTAAGAAGTTTATCCATGCCTTCTCTTCTTAGCTTATGTTTCTTTTATTTCCATACCTTATTTCTTTAAGCTTCGCCTTGTTTTTCTTTTTATAGGAGCACCATCTCATATAATTTTCCCTTTTCTTGGTGGAGTACATTAAAAAGTACTTTGCTCTTCTAGATTCAACATTTTAATCTGCTGGGCACATCTGCCTTTTTTTCTTCATAAAAGGGGCCAGAAGAAGGTAGCTTTTAAAAGATCTATATTTGGAAGAGTAGCAGTGGACTTCTTCAGTACAGAAGAACCAACCCCATAGTTGCAAGTTAATTCCTTTTCATTATGTGTTTCATTGCACACTTTATAGCATAGTTGCTGAAGTACTGGAATATAAGTAAATCTCAGAGACTGAGAAAAATAGCCTTGATGTGGCTGCCTAATGTTTGGGTAAAGAAAAAGTATAATCTGTATTTGCCACTGTTTCAGTTAGAAATTTGATTGTCTCTTCAGAATTGCAAATCGAACAACATTAAACTGCTCAGCATTTTGAAGCCGTTCCAATCACTTGCAAACTTAAGCTGGTGCAGGAGCATTTTGAGCTTTTTTCAAGATGGAAATAGACTGTTACTATCCATTTCTATCTTATTGAAATCAACAGTTCCACGAGGAATTCAATTTCTTAAATTATAGCTAGGTGATTTCCTATGTTATATGCATATTATTCATCCTTCTCAGTGCATCCCATTACATAATGATTCTCTTCTGTGATAATGTGGTAGGTTACCTCAATGATAATATTATTAGTTTGTTTTGGAAAAAAAAAAAAAAAAAGTTGCTGTGCTTTATTAAAAAAACCCAACAACCTACCCTCTTTTTTGTGATTTATCGATAGACACATATTTAGCATGGAATATTTTATGGCAGCTGTCCACATTTGGGTATGCAGGGCTTACAGAACATTTACTTTTACACCTAGACCATAAAAGTTGTTTTCCGTATCTTCACTCAAACTTAAGTACAGGCAAGAAGTATAAAAATTACCTGTCACATTATTCAAAGGCTAGACCAAGATAGTGTAATACCATGGACCACTAAGCTAATTTAGAAGAAAAATGAAAAGAGGTTTCTTTATAGAAGGCATTTGTATGTAATATATGTAGAAGAGTTTAGAATTTTGACAGTTTGAGATTGTATCCTCTTTAGAGAGAATGCATAATGATTTTTATTTCTGTTGAAATATGCATAACTTTTTGAAGGTAACTTTCAACTTTCATTAGAGCCCTGAGAAGTGATTTTCACCCACACCGGTGTAAAACAGAGGCTACTAAATCCTAACTCTTCACTGAATGAATGTGGCTTCTTAGTTTTACCTCCTGTCTCCCTCTGCTTCCTCCCTTCCCCCTGGTCTACCCTCTTTTCTTCCTTTTTTTATCACTGGGAAAACTTAGTGCAGATTCTTAATTTAAGTATTTACATGCTTAGACTGACACAACATGCACTACTTTCAAAAGAAATCAAAATATTTCCAAGTTTTCTTTGTTATGAGAAAAGAAACAGATGAGCTGTCCTTGATAGACAGAAGTTAGGGTCTTGTTTACCAAAAAATGACTCCCGCATAGCATGCTGCTTTTATCTCTTTCATGTGCTTATGTTATTGGAAAGGGAGGGCTTACGCAGCATGGAGCTCTCTTCAGTGCATCTGGCTTGTGTCTTCCTAAACATGAATGGGAAACTGGTCTTTATACCAATTTTCGTCTGTGTGGGAACAGTGCTGAATGTCTGTAAATTGTGGAGTTTCAGTGGCACTGATTAGGAGCAACTTTTTAATCCTGTGTTATGGGGACCTTCAGCTGCTTTTTCATTTCTTCAGGTTTTTTGTGTCAAGGGTCAAGTTTTGAACCCAACATGCAAATTCATAGAAACCAAAGTGGCATGGGGAAGTTCTGGGTATGTGTAAAGGGTCAGAACTCCAGTCAGTCTGCCAGATTGTCCATGCTGGGACCTTGCCACAGATGTCTTTGTCCCACTGATGACTGGGAGAGTCTGTTTCCTGTCATTATTGATTCACTGATGTACTGAGTTGATTCTAGGTCTGACCTTGACATGTTGTTTATATTATTTAGTATTAGTTCAGTGAATGTGTCTGAGTTATTGGCCTCTGTGAGAAGTTTAATATAAGTGGAACTTGTAGGAAGCTTTTTGAGGTTTTTTGGGGTTTTTTGTTTGGTTTTTTTTATTATTATTATTATTTTTGAATTTGTAACTGAATTATCAATCTTTGCAGCATAAGTAATTCAGTAGTGTAGTCGATGGCTACTGGCTCTATTACCACATGAATAGCTATGTCCCTTGCCATTATATATCCTCCAGAACACTGTTTCTTAGATTTCACAAAACAAGCAATTAAGATAAAGCTAATTTCCACCTACCAGTGAGCTATTGCCAGAATTTATTCAAAGCTACTGTTTCATTGAAAGAATGGTTCTTTGTATCACTGATACAGATTGAACTGTATGTCAACAAAGCTGAAAACAACTGGTAAACAATTTGCAAACTCAAGGACAGATAATCCCCTGTGACAGTCACAATCTCTGTCTTCAGCTACAATGTCTGAGCTGGAATTTACCTAGGAATATAACATGGATCTAGGAACGTAACATGTATCGTAATGGGAAGCAGCTGGATATATTGTGAACAAACTCTTGACAACTGTCACTAAATTTCTGATCAATGTTCTCTTACATTATCTCTTAGCAAAATTCTTGTCAAGGTTTACTTGTATAGATAATATGCATATATACACACACTTTATTTTTTTATGCATTATGTTTATATATATTTATAATCAAGGTGTCATTGCGGAAGGCAGCAAAGTCCACAGCACAATTTTGTCTGAAAATTATGGGTAAAGCAATAAATTTCACTCCATAAACACAGCCTTGTACCTGTGTGTGTTACATGAGTAGTCTGGTCTGTGATATCCTTTACTGAGAACCAGTTTTATACCACTAATGTAGTTCACTGGTCAAACAGTTACAGTGCTTAAAGTCAATCAGTGTTCTGAAGTTTCAGAGATCTATATTCCTAATGCAGTTATCTTAACATTTTGCATGACATCATTAATCACACTGTTACTTCATATCCAGATCATTTTCTCCTTTACTTCCACTGTCCTCTGGTCCCTTTCCAGGTAGGGAAGAGTCAGTTACTGTCTTGAGATTTCTGACTACTTGGATGATCTATGGCTGACCAGGCTCTTCTGGTAAATTTTATGCTCTTTTTCTTCTGTTATTATTTATGTCCTCCTGAATTAAGTGTCACCTAGTACCAATTAATTTATCAGACTGAAATATATTTATTGAGAACTTCTACTAGAATCATCATGGCATAATTTTCTTAGAAGGATCAGGGTAGACCATAGCCGAAGACATGGTATACTTACTTCAGCCTTAGCTGCTAAAAACAGAACTTCCAAGCCTGTGGCATGTGCATGACTGTCTTTAGAAGAGAATGAGCACCATAGGTTTGACCCTGATATTCCAGGAAGATTCCTTCCCTAAACAGAAGCCATATTTCTATATCCAGGCTAATAGGTAGTTTGTGTAACAGCAGTGTGTGGCTGTAATGATCTGCAATTTGGTAGCTTTTTCATCTAAAAACATAGCTCTGCATGAATCCCCTCCTTTCTTGTTTTACTCCTCCTTTCTCCCTGGTACATATTAATTTTCTTCAGGAAGAACACAGATGGTAGCTGCCCATGGGGAGTTGCGAGGGATGTTTCATGCATGTATGAAAGAATCAAAGTGACAGTATGCTTAGAATATCAGAGAACACCAGGAATTCTTTGCAAAGGAGCAAATGTGTATCAGCCTTAGAATAGCAGGTTTCATGGGAAGCCAGAATTTCCTTTTTTCTAAACTGTCTCTGAAGAGTTTGGTGCTGTTGCATTTGCGGCTGGGAGATATTATGAACTTTGTAGCAGAACTTTATGGGAGTTAGATCTGTCAAGGTGAAGAGAGAGGTTTCATTTTTGTTCATGGACAAGTGATGAACTGCCAGTGTGTAACAAAATATAGTTGAACAGTCCCCAGTAGATAGTGTTGGGACTACTTGCAGAGTCCAGTCCAAACCACAGCTGCTTGCGTGTCTTGCCTTTCTCACTCATGAGCTACCCTATATTTCTCCTGACCAAAATGTTTTCTCTTTTCAGTCTGTCTTTAACGTATATTATTGCTTTTTAATTTCTTTGTACATTCAGGGTTTACTCAGTGTAATACTCACCAGTAATATGTTAATGCATTAGTCCATCTGTTCACTTGGATGCTAATTTAGTTGAATTTGGTAGTGAGAGCATGCTGAAGTTGTTAAGGTTAATGACTCAGTGTTCTACAAGACAAAATACATTTGATGTTCAATTGATTGCTTGAGTTGTTTTATTGAATAATATGAATATTTAGCTCCTTAATTTCATGGAAGAGCATCTTTGTTATTCCACTAATGTTAGCTGAAAGTGATGACATCCTCGTCAGTTGGATACATTGCTTTGCTCCAAAAGAATATGTTTGGTCTCACAAATCCTAGTGCTTTGATGTCCCAAACATTCCACGGTGCATACAGAAGGGGAAAATTCTTCACATAAGCCTGCTCTACAGTAACAGAATACACAGCCTCTTTAGCATTCACCCTGCATGGGTACATACTGTTGCTCTAAACTCTGTCCTTGCAGATTCTCTCACAGGCTTTTCATTTTCTTGAATTGACTAAGGGCTGTTGAAAGTCAGTAGAAGAAAGGCAACCTGGAAGTTAACAGGGTCAATGGGATATGGAAAAACGTGAGCAATTTGCTTCGACACCAATTATTACTTCTGTTTGATAGCCTGATGAAGCATCTCATTACTGACAGACATGTATTATCTAAGGATAGAAGACACAGAATTATCTGTCCTTCCTGGAGAAGTAAATGGCTTGTTGCATTCAAGATAGCATTTTACCATTGTTGCTCTAAGTGGCTAAATTGAACAAACCAAATAAATATCTTCTGGTAGAGTATCTGGAATAACTATCAGAACTTGTTTTGTGTCAGCAGATATTAGTTTAGCACTCAGCTTTGTCTTTTAGTGCTTTGGGAAAAAAAAATCAAGATCACTGGGCTATCAAACATCTGTGATTTGAATCAATGATACGTTCTCTCAAACAGAATTTTCAATGTTTGGTGGATCTTATTGTGGCCATTAAAGAACTGTTTAATAAGGCTTTTGATAAATAAATATTGTCTTGGAAGACTTTCTGTTTTACCTTAGCAAAAGCTTATGATGATTCTTACTGCAAAATGTTGAGCCTCCCACCTACATGGTATCTGTCCAGTGGATAAAATCAGATTTCTTCACTCAGCATAATAAATTACATAGTTTTTTTAAGTACTAAAAAATGAAAACTGGAAATAGGAAGCATGAAATTAGAAAATAAATATTATAAAGCACAATACATTTGTGATTAGGAAAGACATTGTCACTGGGACTCGTGGCTTATAGCAGGATGTTTTTAAGATGATCTTACTGGCACTGCGTGCTTTCTACATAATTTGAATGCTCAAAATTGATCGTAAATTGTTACTAAATGTTCTTGCACCCTTCACACAACACATCCAAGAAAAGGTGCTCGTGCTTATGTGTAGTGAATCTGAACTGAGCCTCCTATTTCTAACCTACTGAAACTTTGGGAAGGTCTGCTGTGAGGTTCCAGATTTCTGTTTTGAGCTGCTTCTTCCTACTTAAACTGCTGATTCTGCTTCCAGTTTAAAAAGTGTCAAGGGAAAACTCTAGAGAGGAATAAAGCTATGCAAGTATCCTGGTATCTTAAAAGTTGCGTTCTTTCTGCTGCAATCTGAATTTACAGCTTTACAGTGATTATTTCAATTCATTTACTAATGCAAGGAAGAAAATGATAAATTAAAAGAGATGAGAGAAGAGTTCTTGTACCTTTTCCTGTATGATGACTGCTGGCTTGAGTGTTTCTGGCTACACTTGAATTGAATAATAAAATAAATTGTGCAGCAGTGATTCCAATGCTGCCTTTTCTGCTTTCTGTGTAGTCCAGTTTGGCAGCCTCTGCTTATTTTGTCCAGCATCTGGTGAGATCACAAGGTCAGTGTGCCTGTTTACTAGAACATTAAAACAGAAAATACATTTGGGTTTGTTTCTTTCTAGATGTTCTTCAGTAAACTTAAATGGTAAAAAGACCAAAGAAGAGCCTCTTTCTTGTCAGAAACTCCTTCTGATGTGACTATTTTCACAAAGTGAGGTCATTCTCACTTTGAGATTTTTGACACATGTTAGAGTGTGGCAACTGCAAAGCTTTGCTTTCTAAAAATAATTTTCAAGCCTACACATTTTCTTTTGTGAGCTTCATTTAAGTAATAACCCATGAAAACCAACTTTTATATCACTTTATAATCCTTTGTGGATATTTTTGGGGGAATATTTCATTAGATGTCAAGAGCATTTGCTAGAAATGCTAGTCAGCCTCCTAATGAGAGAGGCATACACTCTCTTCTGTGCTATACTTGCAGCTTTAAGGGCCTTTATTAGTGAGATACGCTATATGCTATACATTAATGCCTGGTGTTATGTCATTGTTTCAGTTTAACCCACACATTAAAGGATCACACTTTGGCTTCAGTATGTTGTATTCTAGACAGTACAGTTTTTCAGTTAATCTATTTAAAAACCTGCTTCAGTCTGCAGCACCCTCCCAAATTAAAAGTATTCTAGATAGCTGATAAACCATATTTTTGTCTACAAGATACCAGTTTTTATAACTGTTTTTTTGGTCCTTCAAAAAAAACTCTGGTTTAATTTCTTACAACCTGCCAGGAAAAAAAAAAAAGGAAAACAGAGGAAAGATGCTCTTTTAGCCTAGCTGAGGTGAAACACCTGTTTCACTAAGGAATACAATTGTATATTTGTTGCCAAGACACCATATGCCAATTTCTTGACTTAAGGTAAAGTGAAAGAAGGGATTAGTGAAAGCCTGCAGCACAGATTTCAGAGGTATTTTTGTTCTGCTCATCGTGCTCTCTTTATCTTTTCTTCAAATGAGGTTTTCTCCTTCATGCTATGACAATTTTTTGGCAGTGGTTTTGAATACAGATGCAGACAAGTCCTCATGCAATTCTAAGCCTCTGGATTTCTGGGTGGTAGTTTTGGGCACTAGCATAACTTCATAGTGTGTGCTCTGCAGATGAACTCAACCTCTCAGGTAAACTTGTTTCCCAGGTTGAATGTAATCACTGATTGCTTGCTTTGTGTTTTACTGACCAGACATTTCATGTTTGTGTGTGTCCCTCAGGTTGCTGCAATTCTACTCTTCAGGCTGTTTTATTACAAAAAGACAGAAAGAATAAAACCAGTTAATAGCTCTTAGAACAGACACACCATGTATCTATATATATATGTGCACAGGCAACAGATTACATTCTCAGTCCTGATGCAGCAGAAGCTTTATACCACTAAATTCTCCTCACTAGATGTTATTCCTTGGTCTATGTGAAGAAAATAAACAGCTTTCTCTTGTCTTTTACCCTTCTTTTGTGTATTTGCTTTGTGGACTTAAGCAGTGTTAGATTAGCATGTTTATACTCCGTGGCCTAACTGTACAAATTTCAGAAGGACTTTTGGTCTCACTTCTTGCTTTTGGTTGTACTTTCCTAAGAGTCTGTTACTTTCCTGCAGTACAAAATTGATGGCACAAATATTGTGAAGTGATGAAGAACAAAGCTGGCTCAAATATGGAGAATACAGACAAATATTAACAAGAATGAAGTCAAGCTGATTAAAGAACTTCAGTATATATACTTTTTTTTTTCCAGATTGAGCATTATCATTGAGTGGAGAAACCTCTGCTGCATGTTGCTTTCAAAAAAAATTACATTCTGGAGGGATTTTTGTATTATTCACCAAGTTAAGGACCGAGTGATGTTTTCTTATAAGTGCTGGAGAATATTCTGCAGGCAATAAAAACCTGTTCAGCTATGGAATGAGAGCATATTAAGAAATTATTAGCTACACAATTTGAATTTCCTAAGTGGTAGTTTAACTGTTTCAAAAGTAACAGTCAAGAAACCAGGACTGTCTGTTGTGAATGCAGCATTGTCCTGGCCTAGTAAAGAAAATTGTTTTGTTGCATGTAGCACAGAACTATTTCCAACTCCAAGACAGTCTGAGGTGAAATTTGATTTTTTTTTTTTTTTTTTTTTTTTTTTTTTTTTTTTCTTGTTTCATGACAGCAGTAGATCTATAAAGTATGCCTAGGTATTTACTTGGTTTTACATTAAATCACTAGAAGTGCTGTGGGATTTTATTCATGATTTAAAATGCTTTTGTTGAAAGTTGGTGTATAAATTGAAGGTATGCTATAAAACACAAGGTACACAAGGGATAGCAAATTTAGTACTTTTAGAAGGTGAAGCGTTCTGGTCACTTAATTAGTTGAGGAAGGATAAGGTAAGGCAGTGAAATGACACCAGTAAATCAGAGGTGAATTTTAATATATGTATCCATCATAAATAAGCAACAGTAAGGCAGGTTTGGGGTTTTAATGGATTTTTTTCCTGCATTTTCGATCCCCATTTAATCGATGCATAAATCAATTAATTACTGTCACGAGACTTGAGGGCAGCAGGAAATTGAGTTCAAATTAAAAAGAAAAGGAGGCAATTTGTTTTAAGATTGAAAGTTGAATGTTCAATCGAAGTTTAATCAGAAGTGACCCATTATTTGAAAAGTGGAACATCAATGTCTTTCTAATTTCACAGAATGCTTCATTAAATGAGTATTGAAAAGATGAGGTTAACTGATCATTCCAAAAGGAAGACGAGACAAGGTGGGGGTGGTTTGGAAGTGGACTTCCAAATAGATGTTATGCTTGTTCATTTCTCTTCTGAGAAGCTCATAGAGAAACCAAATCATTACACTGTGAATTCAAGGATTATTTGCATGGTCCTTTCTAGATTGTAGGGACCATATGATAAAAGCAAAGCTTCATATCAGAAGACCAAATGTTCTTAATCCATCTGGATAGCTATGTATCTAAAGAACAATTTACAAAAGGCAATAAACAGCAAGGATAACATTTTCAAAGCCATGACTGGAAGTTGGGTCTTCTAAACTTTAGGATGTCTCACAGCAGCCTGACCTTGAAAAAGTTTTTCCATAAAACGATACCATCTTGAGAGCATTCAGCTGCACAACATGTAGAACATTCTGCACATTGTGTGGGGTGATTCTAGTGCCTGACTACAAGTGAAGGCAGATGAATTTTCTTTGGCAAGTGAGTGTGAGAGAGTACGAGGACAGCAACTCCTGCTGTGGGTAGGAAATATAAAGGAACAATATAATTGGTTTTAGTGCTCTGTAGATTAGTGTGTCTTTTTCTTACTGTGTATTTACTAGAAATTTGCTTATCAAATTGCTGTTAAAAAAACAAAACAAAACAAACAACCCCAAAACTTGCTTGCTATTGTGAGATTGCTGAAGGAATAAATGAGGAATCTGATTCAGTTTCTCGCTGTTGAAAAGTATTGCTCTTGCTGTTAAATGCTGAGGGGTACTTTAGAAACATCATCTAGACTCGTATCTCTGCCATGTGCTCCCTGGGCTTCTGTTACTTGGAAAGTTCATGCAGCTTTCTCTGATGAGCATAGTGCTTAAAAGGCAAGAGAAAGAGAGTATGTTTACCTTTAGAGTAGTTCTTTATGCAAGTATCTTTTATGGATTAAAAAAAAAAGGGAACAGCTACTGTATTAAACATCCCTTTATAAGTGCAGAGCAAGATATTTCAGGTGTCAGCAAGTTATTTCAGATAGTAATCTTGTATTATCTATTTGCAAGTATTATCTGTCTGTAAACACACAGAGAATAGTAAATGTTATTTATAAATACAGACAAATATATAAATTTTAGTCGTGTTTTATTTCATGTGCAGTGCATAGTCCATAGGAAAGGCGCTTTTTTCCTAGGCAGAATCCTTAATCATGCAAAAATATTCAAGCCCGCTTAAAGTAGTGATTCTGTATGATTCCTTGTCAACATCTTAACAAGCAGGGTTTAGATTCCGTCATGACATGCCACTTGTGATGACAAAATATGTTTTGATTTATTTACTGATCATAGCTTCCTTGTGTTATGTTCCTTTCAAAGGCAGTAGCTGAGGCACTAGCAAATGCTACCTGTTTACTTTGCCCAGCTGCTGTGGTCTCAGCTAGGTTGGAAGCCTTTGGAAGGAGGATTGATTGCTCACAGGCTTTCAGAGAAGGAACTGGGAGAGTTTTCCATAGCATAGGTGTGTCAAACAAAAGAGAGAGCAACTGAGCTGGTGTAAGAGGGGGACTAATAAAAATCAAAAAGACCCCCAAACCTTTTATTACAGAAGGGACTGATGAGAAGAGCAGGGACCATATTTGTAGTCTGACCTGAAAATGGGGAGAAAAATAAATAAGGTATATATATAACACCTCTTTTCCTAGGGATCCTATCTGGGTCTCTGCTGAGTTTTTTGCAAAATGGAAAGTCACCCAAGGGTTGCTGGTCTGAGGAAGAACCTAAAGATAATGACTCCTTGTGCGCAAAGGAATAACAGGCAGGAGTTATTTATGAAGTGGTTTTTTATTTTGTTCTACTTCTGCTTTTTAATAAAGGCTGTTGTCTTGGATTCAGTTCTCATAAAACTTAGTTTTAAAGCAAAAGTAAAAATTGTATTTTCAGGTATTTGCCTCAGGAAGGTAGCGGGTCTGATCCACGTCAGAGCTCTAGCTGACTTGAGGTTCAGTCACCACTCGTAGAATTCAAGCAATTACAGCCTAGTAATTCTTTCCATTTAAGTTGTGTAAGAGGAGCCAGACATTCTGCTTCATGAAGGTACATAAAATAAGAGGATGGATATGAATGTATACCTTCAGCTTTTGTTCATCATCTCACCACTGAATGTGAGATGAGTGCAGGATGACTAGAATCCTGACCTGTGTTCCACAGGTGCATACCTAGAGTAGGGTGGGCTAAAAGCCAGTTAAAGTAGTGTTTCCCTCCTTCACAGCCATCTGAGCCATCAAGTTTTAAATTCCAGAGTAAGAATATTTGTCTAGATGGAGCGATAATCTGATCTTGTGTAGCAAATCTAATTCAGAAATCATTTCCTTCACTGAAGGTACTCAAGAATGAATATAAGTAATGTAATTCTTTTTAAGTTATTGATTGCAATTATGTGAATGATAATGAACAGCGTTTGCATCACCATAGCAGAATGACAGTGTTCCTCAGCCTCCCTCCAGTCAAACGACATGGCTCTGTAAACTAGTGCACAAACTTAAAAGAAAGATGAATGGGTGTTATGAATTAATCTTGAAGTATGTATTTTATCTTTGTAATAAATGATTTTGTGCATCTTCTCCCAGAGATCTAGCAAAAAAAAAAATGTTTTCTGAAGGGAAGACTGACTTAATTTATTATCCTGATACTTCTGTGACAAATTATACAACACACAGATGCATCACTGAACACAGAAATTTGTGTGAGTTGATGCTAATTGTATTTTTTACCTTTTTTTTTTTTGTTTTAAAGAAAGTGGTGGGAGCTTACTACCAGTAATAATATTTAGAAATGTATGGAAATACTGGTGGAGTATTGATCACAGAGACAGTAATTTGTGGAAAAAATTAACAAGAAAACTTACCAGCAATGTAACATACCTTTTTGAGAAGTACCTCTGACAGAGTTTTCTTGAACATGTCTATGTTACTGTTCAAGGAAGCTAAATTTAGCTGTGAATGTACCAGCTCAGGAGGTGGATTGAGCATCTATGGGGAACTACGCCTAAGTTGAGTGTCATATCACATCCCTGACAGGATTATAATGCACCTGTGTCCTACACTTGTTTGGGAAGAGAGCTAACGGTGTCGTGCCCAGTTAAGAACGAGCTTGTGGATCCATGCGAGGTACGGCATTGTGTACTATAAACATCATTCTGAATTAGCAGGCACGTATTGGATACCACCATTTTATCCCCAGGGCTACATGATTAAGATACTTTATATTGTTTGTTTTGAGGAAGAGGGTAGGGTTTTTACTCTGCTTCTTTTTAACTTCTTTTTTTGAATTGGAGTTAACAACACTCTTAACTAAAGTACTATTTTTCTTCAGTCTTTGTATGGCTTAGAACTCAGCATGCAAAAGAGCAAAGCTCAGTCACATGCAAAGGGGTTGAACAAGCCAGAACAAAGCATCTAAATTATTTGTCTCTCTCATTTGCTCACCTCCTGATGTTTAAAACAGTAAACTCAACAGAGTGCTTTTAGCAAGTGAAAAGGTAGTGGGTTGCCAACTCTAGAAATCAATCCTGTTAAAGCTCAGATCAGTTTTAATATTTTTTAACCAAAGCCTGCTATTCTGCATGCAACATCTGAATGCAAATAACTTTATGGCTCTTGGGCATCCTTTCCTGGTTTTATGCCCCTAAAAAGGGGCCTTACTTCTTGAGAATAGAGTATGAGTCTATTTTGGAGCACAAGGACAGAAACTACTGAAGATTAATATATATCACAAGGAAGGAAACTGAAGAAATTTTAGTCTAGTAGACATGGGAAATTGGTGTTTGAAAAGCACATGCTTCCAGAACATTGTCCCAGCCTTAAAGCCTGGAAATAATCTAAACCAGAAAAGCTATTCACTATAAATACAGGACCATGGGCTTCCGTGAAATTTATTTGGAATTCAGTCTCAAAACACTAGATATTTTTCAAAATTGTTTTTGTAGTGATGTAATCATAGTATAATCTCATGTGATTTAGGCATTTCTGAGCCAGGGATATTGTCAGCTTCTTATTGCTGCTAGTACTATTTTATACATAAATTCATTAAACATAAAAATTGCACTCAGAATTGGGGTATTTTCTTACTGAGTACCATTTAAAGCTCCAGAATGAACATATATATTATTAATCTTGCAAAGCATATTCATTTCATGAGTCACACTCCTCTGCTTAGCTTTTCTTAATGGATACATTTTCTTATAGTCTTATTACTGTCCCTCTCCAGATAAAAAACAATGGCATTAAAAGATGCATGCAAAATGTTAGTTCTAGGAGTAGCCTAACTTAACCTGGAACTGGATACTTCCTTAGAAATTCTGCCAAGGCTGTCGAACAAAGGACAAGACATGTTTCCCAGCACTCAGATGCAAGGAAGTATGTTAATGAGAAGCTTGTAGTCCCTCTGCAGTCCCCAGTCGATCCCCCTGGTAAGCCTGTATGTGATTCTACGTGGCGCATGGTGCATTGTACTCTAAATATGAAATAGAATAAAAGACCTTTAGGATATTCTAGGTAACTGCAGTAATATATTCAGGTGCTGGCATCTGAAATTAAAATATAAATTCAGAATAAAGTTAATGGACAAGGAAAGATTT
Organism: Megaceryle maxima; assembly: GCA_024605025.1. Taxonomy (NCBI): domain Eukaryota; kingdom Metazoa; phylum Chordata; class Aves; order Coraciiformes; family Cerylidae; genus Megaceryle; species Megaceryle maxima. The sequence continues at coordinate 90,709 of JANHGN010023297.1, read as the reverse complement.
AGGCCTTCCAAAAGAAGATGCAAAATGTTATGATGCTGAACTTAGTTGCATAGAGCAACCCAGAGTTTGGCAGAGTGCTTAAGATGAAGTTTTGTTCCTTTTCAGGATGTAGGTAAATCCAATAGATGCATCTCTAGTTATGTGTGCATCAGAAGAAAAGTGTATTTAAAAGAACTGTTCGTAACTGATATGTTTTAGAATGGTATGATACTTGTTCACTGTCACATCCTCCTGCTGATCTCTGAAATAAATTTGGCCATGGTTTCTGTGCATAGGTACCAAACTCATTGCTGTTGGTGAAAAGTGAGTGTATTTAAAGTGTGCTTCCCAAATTGAGCATCTCAGTCCATCAAAGTGCACCTCTGCACCTCTTTGTATACCAGGTGGGGATTAGATGGGTGCTAGGTTCCTAGCTTTCTTGAGAGGGGCAGTTCAGGTCATGCCTAAAGAGCAAAACTAGAGACTCTTCACAAAAGTGAGGATAATTTTAGGATGTATGTCTCGGGAGTTATAGGGATGTAGAGAAAGATTTTTCTTTTCAGGTTATTTTCTGGGTTATTGTACACGGTTCAGAACATAGGTTTAAAGTCATTCCCCTTTTAGGCATCTTTGTACCTTTGCGGAATGGGGGTTTGTTTGTATTATATTGCTTTTTTTCATCCTATACTTGAGTATCAGTTTGTTGTTTCCTTGTGACAGCAAATATGCAACCTAACTGCTTGCTTTCTTACAGTACAGGAACAGTGTGTACAAATATGTTACTAAGATTACCTGTTGTTAAAAAGAGTGGTCAATCTAACAGATAAATTCTAGGGAATTGACCAAACCACCATATTATGCTGATGGTATTACTCTATACAGAAATAGGATGGTTGCAGAAGATAAAAGTGTATTTTTTAATTATTTGGTTTACAAATCTTCTGAAGACAAAATCATAATGTACTTAATAAAATGTCTGATTGCTGCTTAGCAAAAATGAAATCTGCATGGATATTTTTCCTCCCTCTAGGCAAAATGTTTAGCTGCTTTTGGAAGCGTAATTGTAAAGACAACTGCCATTCCAGAAATGAAGTCATAAGACTTAGGGGGGTTTTGCCTCTTTTCAGGGACTTGGAATCAGTTCATTAGATATAAGTTTAATAATTGACAAAACTTTAGAAGAATTTGAAGGGGTTTTCAGTCTGTGAACAAAATTCAATAAGCATTTATAGGAGGAAACCAAGGTGGAATCCTAAAAAGCTTCTTCTTTCTTTCTCACAGAACTCTAGCTTTCTCTCCGAAGCTCTGTTTCCTGTACATACAACAAAAACTGAAGAGCTGGATCCCTCCTTCAGCCTGCACGAGACAATTGCAAAGGTAACATAAATTGAGATCTTATTTATATCTGCTTTACTTCACACAACCAAATTTGAATTTGTTAATAAATTTGAAAGGTAATCTGTTCTTTTCCTGTGAATACTTTGAATGCACTTAAAAGTTGTGGAGTTTTTTTATTGAGATTCACCTTTGGAATATTCTTTAGTGTTGCATTGGTCACTTTTATGTGTGAATGCCTCACTTTCTGTGGTTCAGTTTATTTTGTATAGTTCACATTAAACTTACTGGCATGAGTAAAGCACATCGAGCCCCAGTGGATGGCAGGAAGTAGCAAGTTTATGGGTGCCATTTTGTCAGTGAAAAGGGCTCTCTGAGACCACCTTCACAGACACAGATACTTGGTTTTATGAGCCGTCACAGTGATGCAAACATGGAGGAAGGAGTGGCCATCCCATGATTCTGGAGAGTGCTGTACAGAAGGGACACTCCCAAAGATAATGTGTTCTGACTCCCCTCTTGTTGCTCCGGTATGATACTCCCTCCACATTATTTATTAATACAATAAAAATGACTCCTTGCTCTTAAAGTACTCTTTCTTCGCTCTGTCCACTCAGTGTGCTTTCTACAAATAGACATGACTACAAATGAGTCCAGCTTAATGGATTCATTCACTTCTTATAATTGGATTTCTTATAAACCAGAGCTATGTAGACCTCACAAGCAGATTTTTGTTTATTTGGAGCTACTTCTTCAAAACAGCTGCTGTTGAAACATTTCTTTTGGCAACAACAAAAATAAATTCACAAAGATCAGCAATGTGCAGATTTAGCATGTAGGCAGATCAGCATCTTTAGCAAATAGACAGTGACTGATCCTGGAGGTTTTTAGGGGTTTTTTTGAAGCTTGACAGAGTCTGACAGTTAAGGAAATATCACACGACAAGAGTCTTCTCTGAAACTCTTTTAACGGAATTGATGGTTTTCAAGCTATCCTTGATGCCAAAGTTGATTGAAAAGATTCACCAAACTTCTTCCCAAAGACTGAGGGAAGTAGGTATGTGATTATTTACTGCATAATTAATTTGTAATTTACTAATTAGTGTGTGATGGGCCATGTGTAATCTCAATAATCTGTATTTTAGTATTTGCTCTATAAGGCTGACTGCCAGAAAAATATTTATTAGATAGCTGACTCGCAGCATTTTGGTCCTGTTTAAATTGTTACAAATTATTTTAAGTTGGTTCATTGAGCATTACAATTTTCTTCAATAAAACTTGATGAAGATTGCACTAGGATACGACTGTTATTTCCATTTCTCTTTTCAGTCTGTAGCCTAGGATGCTTCTATAATGATGAATAGTATATGCAGAGATTGAGATGGTATTTTTGTCATCTTTAGCTTAATTGATTTCAAAGTAGTTTTTGAATAGTTTGAAGAGCAAAAGTTTTCTAAATTCATCTATTGTTTACTCTTTTTTACCATTAGATAACGGACTTGTTACCTCTTGGTTCCCTCTACTCCCCTTCTCAAACTTTTTCTCAGAGTAACTAAGCCAGCCATTGTCCTTCCCTTCTCCTGCAAAATGCATTTCCCTTTGAGCACTTCAATCCTAGTGTTTGTCTTTTTACCAATTTGAAAGCATTTGCTTTGGGTGGATGTCCAGAAATGTATGTGGTATCTTATATAGGGCCTTAATATGGCTTTGTATGGTAACATTTATCCAGCTTCCTACCTGAGGTGATGTCATATCACCTTTTCTGTGGTAGGATCTTCTTTCCAACCCTACATTTGATTCTAGTGTTTGTACATTAGTGCAGACAAGCTACTGCATATGTCATTTGAATTCTAAAGGCTCATCTTATTTTAAAATTTTCTTTTTTAAATTGACAATGGTTTTTGTGCTTTGGGCAACCTGGAAAGTTGACAGGGCTTTGTTGTTCTTGGTATTTCATGTCTCCATTATTGAAATTAAATATGTCCTCTACTGTACATATACTCATTCGCAATGTGAGCCCTTTACATCAGAATAGTTTTGAAAAGAAAAAAAAAAATGTATCAGTTCAGATTTAACAAAAACATCTATAATTGCTAAACGCAAGGAAGTTCAAGTCACATGGAGATGCAAATCTTTCAAACAATACCTATTCTAAAGCCTTCTATTCTTGATTAGCTATCCATGGTCAGTGTAGGAGTGCTAGCAGAATTCTGTGTATTAAACTGTGCACATGAATGATTCGTGACCAGCAAGTTTGCTGATGACATGAAACTGGGAGGATTGGCTGATTCACCTGAAGGCTGTGTGGCCATTCAGCAAGATTTGGACAGACTGGAGAGCTGGGTAAAGAGGAACCTAATGAGGTTCAACAAGGGCAAGTGCAGTCCTGCACCTGGGAAGGAACAATAAAATGCACTGGTACAGGTTAGGAGGCAATCTGCTAGAGAGTAACTCTGTGGAAAAGGATCTTGGAGTCCTGATAGGCAACAAGTGATCCATGGGACAACCCTTGTGCCCTTGTGGCCAGGAAGGACAATGGTATCTTGGGGGTGCATTAAGAAAAGTGTGTCCAGCAGATCAATGGAGGTTCTCCTCCCTCTCTGCTCTGCACTAGTGATACCTCACCTGGAGTATTGTGTCCAGTTCAGGGCTCCCCAGTTCAAGAGGGACAGAGATCTATTTGAGAGAGTCCAACGGAGGGCTTTGAGGATGATTAAGGGGCTGGAACACCTTCCATATGAGGAAAGGCTGAGAGACCTGGGGCTTTTTAGTCTGGAGAGGAGAAGACTGAGAGGGGATCTAATTACTGTTTATAAATACGTAAGTGCTGGGCATCAAGACGGCAGGGACAACCTCTTTTCATTTGTGCCCTGTGATAGGATGAGGGGCAATGGGTTTCAGCTCAAGTATGGGAAGTTCCACCTCAACATGAGGAAGAACTTCTTTCCTGTAAGGGTTACAGAGCACTGGAACAGACTCCCCAGAGAGGTTGTGGAGTCTCCTTCTCTGGAGACTTTCAAGACCTATCTGGATGCATTTCTGAGTGATCTACTCTAGTTTCATCCTGCTCAGGCAGGGGGGGTTGAACTCGATGATCTTCAGAGGTCCCTTCCAACCCCTAACATTTTGTGAATCTGTGATTCTATGATGCTTGCTGCTTTGGCAGTTTTTGGTTCTAGAAAAAGTGGATAAAAAAATTTTTTTTGCATTTATCAGTTATCAACGTGTATTGTTGTCTTTGAACTGTTATAGCTAAAACCAAATATTTTTCTTTATTTTCATTAAGGAGAGAAGTGGATAAAAATACAGAAATGTTATATATCTTGAAATTACATTTAATCTTCTATCTTTGAAAACAGAGAGTTTTTCTTTTATTTTATAAGCAAGCTAAAACACTAAAATTCCATGTTGCAAAAGCATGCCTTATTAATGAGAATATAGAAAAACTGATACAAGTCTCTGAACACCTCAGAAACCTTACAGTTTGAAGAATGAAGACTTACTTTCTTAATAAAGTCTTTAAAGTAAAAATACTACTTGGATATGGGATTTAAAGGAAATGCTGTAATTTGTTTAGTTAACTAAGCACTCTTAATGCTATTCCTTAATCTGAAATCTTCATATTTTCATTGTGGTACTGTGAACAAATGAGGCCAAGTTATATCTTCACAAGATTAGAAATCTCTAGCTTTATATTAAATTACTCATATTTGCAAAATAATTCCATGGTGAGAAGTCAGCTCATAGAATTTACACTCCTCAGCTGGAAGTTAATGCTTCTCAACTCTTGACTCTGTATGCTTCATTGCAATTGCAAGGTATCATAACTGCTTTTATCGTGTTTAATTTCAGAAGACTTTTCACACAAAATTGGTTTTTACATTAAAAGAAAGTCAATATTCAAATATAATAAATTCGACATTTAATAATTTTCATTGGCTTTTTTCTCAAAAATGGTTTATCAAATTATTTGAAACTGTAACTTTTTAATTCTTATTTGAGACCAAAGATACTTATATTAATCTTAATTTTTTTCACACAATAAAAATGCCATTCAAACCTCCTTTATTCAGATTCTTGTTTACAGAACTAGAGCAGTACAATATGCTGTTAACCAGCAATAATGACTTTCAAGACTACGAAAATCCATGACATTTATAAAATTTTCCATAATGTTAGATTATAGAGGTTGCAATTGTAAAAAGTTCAAGTTGAGGAAAGACCTGTCATGTGTTGGAGATGCAAGTCTTGGAAAATAGATGCAAAATATTGTAGGTGTATAGCTGATAGATTATTATTATTTGAAGTTGAGCAACATTCTGCCGTACCTGAACTAAAGATTTTGTGATCTTTAGAGGCCTGGTACAAGCTAAAGACTAGATCCAGGAAATAATACGCTGTGTTCATACATTAATGTAATTCCTTCCATTTCAATGATTGCTACTATGACTATAGTGTCCATGTTCAATAAATAATTCATTTTTAATGGTAATTTTTTCTTCTGTTAATAATCCTTGTATTTTGTGTCCTTTGGCAAATCTTAATGGCCAAATAAAAATCTGCTTAAAAAGGAAAAAAAAATTATATTTCATAGCACGAAAAAATTCCTTTTTCGTATCTAGAAGCATGTATTTTACAGCTGCTTTTGTGAAAGACTTTGTGTTTAAAATTAGAGTCTCAGTTCCTTTAGTGCCCAGCTGAAACCTGATCTGAATGACTCTGCATCTATTGGAACATGCACAGTAATAGGTATTTTTGAGACACAGTTGGTATATATTTCTTTAAACTATACTTATCATATCACACTGAGGTTTGGAAACAGAAAATGTTGAATTCCATGCAAGAAGGCATACTGGTGCTGGATGGTGGTTATTGTAAAAGGGACATTTACTTTACTAAATCAAGATTTATTCATTCAGACCTGGCAGTGAAGATAATGTAAATGTTGAGTTATCTGGAGAATAAAAAAAAAAAACCAATGAAATACCTGAAAAAAGCAAGTGGTAAGAAATAATATCTATTGCCAAATTTCTGGTCTGTTGATGGTTTTATAATGAAGAGGGCTTGACCTGGTTTGGGTCTTTTTTATATATTCAAGTGTATTAGATATGGACAAACCAATTTATCCAAGCTGACTGAGTTCAGAAAAGGTTTCTGTTGCTTCTCCATTGACATATAGCCTCCAGAGGTAGGGATAGCCTCGCTAGATAAAAACAAGCCTCCATATGGTACAGCAGTCTACTATTGCTAGTAACTAGTAGTACAGTCTTGGGGAATAACTATTTAAAATCAGGGAATTGCGAACCAATAATTCCTCTGGTATACTTTCACACTTTCTGTCAATTGGCAGTGCGATATTTCTAAAGCTTGTAATCACACCTCTACACCAATTTCCAGCGCTGTTACATGTGTAGTTACCTGTGTCCTTTTTAAATTTGTGTTCTGACTTCCATAGCATCTCCTAGCAACACGGCCCACAATTTAATTCCCCCCTCCCTGCCTTACTTCAAACTTGCTGCTTGTTTATCTCACTAGGTTTTTTATACTTATGAGAAAAAAGTAACATATTTACTTTTTGATACCAGTTGTTTTCCTTCCTACACTGTGTTGTGAGTGTAATAACCACTTTGAGCTGTCCTCATAGGTAAGTCATTCCTTACACAGTTTTATGGCATTGTCTTTGCTTTAAGGCAGTTAGAGCTATGTACCATATTTGACAGTTCAGTAACTGTGGATGTATAGACTCTTTATAGTATTTTCATCTCTAATCCTTCTTCAATAATTTCCAACATTCTGTTGGTCTTTTGGACTGCTGTTATCTATTAACTATTTATAGTGACTTGAGTGTTGTTTTTTTCAGTGATATGAGCTTATACATATGTCCCGATTGTCCACGCATTCTCATAGATTCTTTTCTCCCATGTGCATCACTTCATGATTTCCAGCAATGAGCCTGCCATGTTTTTAACCCAGTGCTCAAATATTGTGGGATGCAGGTCAAGAAGGGCACAGAGAAAAAGTATCTTTCAGTCTTGGTACAGAGGTTTGCTCAGTGTTCAGTTTGATGAAACACATTTGCTACTGCCTATCATTCACAGAGTACTTTACTCGAATAGCCACTTAAGCTGGTGGCAAAGCTTATGCTGGTTTTGGCAGGAAATTCTTTGAGGCCTTTCATCTCTCTGAGGGAAATAGGACCTCGGTGACTTCTTTTCTATGTGAATGTACCAATACTAAGTAACAAGGGAAACTTTTCAACATAAATTTTTATGTGAGGTTCAGTGTAGGAACAAATAATCAACTAATTGTGGTTTGTGCTCTCTGAAGACAGTAGTTACCTTTGAAAAGGAGGAGATTGCCAAATGTGGCAGGTAAAATGAATGAGAAAGGAGATAGAACTGTAATCTGAGTGCTTGGAAGATCTAATTTGGCAGAACATTTATCAGATTAATTTATCCTAGATTTTGACACTTCAAAGGTGGATTTAGGGTAGATTACTGCAAGGCCTGGGCTGATCTGAAAGATTCGGAGGAGGAATACGTAGGCTTCCTAGTGGTGAAAAACCCATGACATTCATTACAGCAGCATGTTGTAGTACAAAATGTAGTGGTATCTTAATTGAGATTTGCAGACCTTGTAATTTTAGGTGTGTTTTGTAATACATATATCAACTATTAAAATAGAGAAATGGGGGTCTGTGTGGCAGAGAATGGATTTTCCCATCAGACCTGATGAAGTCATGTGAACTATGTTGTTATCAAATGCATACTCAGAAAGGTGTGTGATGTTTCTCAGTGAGTATCATCAATGTTATTCAGCACAGTGTTTCATGGTAACTAGTCAACTGGAGTTCTTAGCAAGTTTGAAAATACTTTAGTGTTCTTAGATATGCTCACTAGAGTAGCCTAATAAGACTCAGCTTATGTCATTCTAAAAGCTTTAATGGCAGTCCCCCAACAGGGAGTGCCACTGAAGCCACTTAGCCAGTATCAGCCATGGAATAACAATAATCCTTTATTGATTTTTACTTTGGCAGGCACCAAAGTGTTGAAAAGTATGCCAGAAGTGACATAATTGGTTTTATGATGAGTTATGGGTGCTGACATATAACTTGTGAAAATTATTAGTGATCCAGATTATTCTACACTTCAGTTATGAAGCTGCATACAGTAGAACTAACTACCATAATGCATCTAACTTCTAAACAGTAAATAGAACAACAATAGAGAGGAATCTTTCCAGTTATAGAAGAAATATGGGGGGGGGGGTTTGTGTATCATACTGTAGTTTTTTAGGGTTTTTTTTAAACTATGAGCACTTCCAAGATGATGACAGACAGATTCTTTTCCTGAAGCAAATGGAATGAAAAGTACTGGACTGCAGGACTGTGTGTAAATGAAATTCACATTTTGACCACAGATAAAGTACAGCACAAGAATGTTGATTTGAGGAATTCTCTAACAGAATCATGCTGTTCTGTTCCTCTGAAGCACAGAAGGGATATACAGCCCCACTTACACATTGTCTAGTCCCATTCATTCCCTAATATATTCCCTGATACAAGATTAGGGAATACCCATTCATCTTGGCAGTGCAATGGTATCCATAACTTCGGTAGTTCCTTTCACAACTTTGGTAGTTCCTTTCTCTGAAATTTCCCTAAAATGAAAATCTGTGGTTTGGTGCATGCTAATTCTGCAAAATATTTTCTTCTTCCTGCATGACATCTGTGAATGAAGTCTTTTCTTTTTATGATTCTCTACTGCAAAAGCTAAAAGTAATTATGGATATATATATATCTCACCAATGAGATTGCCATAAATTATTGAAAAATTACATTTAGGAAAGAAACATACCTGAATTAACGTGAGGGTAGCAAACCCTTACAATACCAAAGATTGAGAGTGCATATTCTGAATCAGTAGAATAATACTGTGAAGAACAGTATTAATGCTGTTTCAGAGTTCAAAATCAACCCAAAATCTCATTGTAGTCAACCAGTTTGAAATTTCTTTACATTTCATTGAAGAGTCTGTTGTAGCTTTGACAGGGGTGCAATCCCTGTAATATCAAGTGGAAACACTTTCACAGACCATACTTGTGAAACACATCTATGTTGTGGAGTTTTACCAGAAGCATTTCTGACAGCCTATTATTACTGACATAGCTATTTCAACAGAGTGCATTCATATTCATGTGGTGTTCCCACTACAACATGCCCTTTTTGGTATCAGATTGGTCTTGAAAAAGTTGTGTGGCATTGTATTTAGGCATCCCAGTGGCTTCAGCATCAAGGCAGCTGTACATCTGGATTTCCACTGATGTGATTCTGTTCTTTTTAAAAATTTTTCTGTGTAGAACTAGAGGATGTGGCAGAATTGTTTAAGATTTCCAGGCAGTAGAGACACAATATTACCCAAGTCAGATTTACAGCACTTCAGGTGGTAAGGTGCTTGTATGTCTTGTGCAGAATGAATCTGAAAAACTCTGAAAAGTCCAATGCACATGAGTATCTTGCATAGCCAGGCCAAGCCCTGAAAACCCTTTATCCTTGCAAGGCCCAGGCAGATATATGGCAGCCTTCTTCTGCATCACTGTGTGGTGTGCTAACTGGAATTTTTGCTGTATGCAATGATTTCCATCACAAAGGTGTGATGCTTTGGATTTTCAATGTCCTTAGGTAATTTCTCCAGTTACCTTTCTCCAGTGGTGTATTCCTTTTGATGGAGTTTTTTAAATTCTTGTCTTCAATTGCATATGCAAGACTTTCACATTATTTCTCAGCCTCTTCATCATCATGCCTCCAAAGACAGGAGTTCTGCACAGTCTAACAGAACTCTCATGTCTTTTTAAAGGCAAATTACGTTATGACTATCCAAGCTTCCAGACAACAAACAGGAATATGGACCAAAGTTAGGTGACAGAAATGTTGAATGAAGTTAGCATAATGGAAGCACAGTTCTCAGAGAATGAAGTGAGATCCAAGCTGGGAGACCTGCTCAGTATCCATATTTGCAACAATCTGCTGTTGATAGTGAATTTTTAGATGTGCAGTTTAACCTCATTTTGAAGGTAGCAGAACTGTCTGCAATATGGTTTGGATGTTCTGTCACACATAAAAAAGAACCTGTATGGGGGCTTTTTTGCCTGACAAATTGCAGGATGACTTGGGGGCATCCCTTAATTTTTCTGTTTGTCCTCCCACAGATGGCAGCACTTTATGGTGTTTCAGCAGCTCTCATCTGTTCTAAGGTGATGTGTCAGTGTAGATGTAGCATAATGCACCCACTGCCAGACAGTCTCTCCATAACTTAAATGATTTGCTTTGCTTTACTAATCAGCCTCTAAGTACACTGGTTGTGAGTATTTTACTGGTATTTGCAGTTTAATGGAATTTGAGATGTGCAAAGCAGAACTATATCGTCTGTGGTGAGAGTCTGACTGAATTTGCACAAAACTGAAATATCCCAATGTGTCTGCAAAGAAGCATGGGCATACTTCACAGAAGTTGATTTAGTGCATATTCTCTTAAGCACATAAGTGAGAGTTTTTGTTTAACCTTTAGCCTTCTTGCATGAAGGAACATACAATACTGTTCAAATAGAGGGTAAATACAAACCTGCTGAAAACTCCCTTCTAACAATGTGCATTTTATTCTGTAGATATTGTCAGCAGCAATAAAAACAAGAGCAAATCTGATGATTTAAATCAGCATGGTTACTTTGGGGATGCCATATGAATTGTGGTGAGCAGGGTAGTAACAGCATTCAAAGGAAAAAAGGCTGTCTGGGGATTATCTCAGCATTAGATGTGAAAGAGGTGACTTTGCTGCTAAAGACATGAGGTGTTCTGACAGACAGTCATACTGTGTTTAGCCAGACAGCATATTGTCTATGTGCTGTAGCTTTGTTAGGGTAGATACACTTGGAATTTTTCCATAGTTCTTTGTTCTGAAAGTCAGTAGCTGAAAATTGCAGAACCCCTGGTAAAAATTTGAGGAACCAGCTGCACTGTCCAACACAACTTCACTTGGTTCACTCACGTATTAAAAACCAACCCCATTCCCCTACCCCCCTGAAATTTTCCATGTCTTTTCTGCTAATAAGTCCTTCAAAATGAGTGTTGCGTGACAGAACTAATTCCATTTCCTCTTGTGCCATTTATTCAAGAAGGTGTGGAAAGATGTCAAGACCCGAGTATTCCAAGATTTTTTTCTAGCCTTCTTTTTGAATAGAATTAAATGTTTTCAGCTTACAGAACCCTGCCAGCTATGCAAATATCAAAATAACCAGGAAACTGTGGCTTCAGTAAACAAGAGGTGAATGAACAGGAAAACGTAATCATCATTAGTAGCATGGTTTGTCTAGAAACCATACCCATGGATTGTCTGCATGCAGTCCTAACTGTTCAATTCTCTGACCGTCAGGAGAGAATTAATTCTACATTCTTTAAATGTTTTTGATATTGCAGCAAGTCTGAATGTTCTTTTTTAAAAGTTAGGATTGGCTTCTGTCAGAATGTTTCTTATCCAGGTTGCTGTTTTAGAACCACACGGTTTCTCAATTTCTGTTTTAGACCTAAATTTTACTTGGTTTCTCTGAATACTTTTCTGCCAACTGTCAGTGCAAAAAGGAAAAAAAAAATTTCAAGCTGGATTTGCAATTTAAGTGAAGTAAGCAAATACATGTCAATTCCATCTGATCCAATCAAAACACAGGATAAACATACAAGTTCATACATAATGTATCATTTAAAATCTTATGACAGATGCTCAAGTTTGGTGTTGTTTGTACATCTTCTGGAAAACATTTTTCACTCAAAATTACAGCAATCTGACCACGCAAAGGAACATAAGGTAGGAATGAGAGGAAGCATTGTTTAATTCCCATTTTATAGATGAGAAAGTGAAATACCATTTATCAAAAATATTACTTACAATAACTGAGCAATTACTTCATCTTCTCTCCTAAATTCAACATTAACTTGCAGAATCTGATGATTGTCAGAAAATGTAGACAAAGCCTGGGGCATATTTCAAAGCTGAAGATGGATTTCTGAAGTTGGATTTTAGCACATATTTTGGATGTTCTATTTTGGATGTTCTGGAATTTCAGCTACTGGCTGTGACCAGATGGACATTTTCCTACTATGTACTGAAGCCATGTGAGTGCCTGTGTTAGTGGGACTTACCTGGCTTGGAAAGAAGTTACCTTGAGCAGTGACTTCATTTTCAGTGACTTATTTTGTTTATGTTGAGATTTGTTATCTGGCTCCATCTCTAGCTGGTTGCTGAGTGCTGCTTCAGTGACAGACTCACAGCAAAGGTGTTTGTGACAGATGTCTTTTCCTTATTTGTTATATGGTGGTTGATGTTCATAGCTGTACAAAGAAGCCACTACATGTTTAGTGTGCAATTTTGTTTCTAATTTGTCCAATAGTGGCTTTGTACTGTGTGATGAGAAAATTTATGTTATATATCCATTGCTTTTCTTTCAAAAACCTAAGTTTGTTCTGAAGGATATCAAATACTTGGACTTATGCATGCATTTTTTAAAGAATATTAACACATGTTTATAGAATTATAAAATCATTTGATTTATATTCAGCCACTTAAATTCAACAACCAAATAAACAAAGCTGAAGCTTGCTACTCTAATAGGTAGGAATATGCTTGGGGTTGTTAGAATTTTCCACTAAATTTCCCACTACCCCGTTTTTTACACAGTTACTGAATTTATCAGAGCATCATATTTTTAATCCATTCTTTAGTATCATATTACCGTAGGCATTTGTTGTTGATTAACAAATGCTTCATCTGCCAAAGATTTGAACATTATTGTTGGCATACAAGCACTCAATTTGGTGGCTGTGTGAGGAAGAAGAGTTTTATTTAAACAAGTCACTAACATTTTAGAGGGGTAGTTTCTTTGTGTACTCCAAAAGTATCTTGTCTGTTCTGTTAGCTCTTTTCTGTCTTCAGATCAGTTGACAAAGATGTCAAATCAGACAATCTTTTTTTCCCAGAGCATGTCTCTTAAAATACTAAGTTTCTACTAACAATAATGTAGTAGTGACTCTTTTTTCCTTTTTTTTTTATGAGGTCAAGTCAGTGGAATGTAAGTATCTGCTTAAGTGCTTTTTAGCAAGAGATGGAAATAGCTGCTTAAGTAATATAATTAATTAATTGGGTTTGCCAACAGCTTGCAGAAATACCTGAGGTAATACAACACCTAAGACGTAAATTTATTTGTTAATTTTATTTTTTAGACCATACCTACAACTTCCTTTGGTGTACAGTTATGCAATGTATTATTGACATATTTTGTCTTTATTCTGTGACATAACTACAAACACATCAGAACTTCACAGATGCTGAAGTGTACCTCATAAGCTCAGTCCTGAATTCAAAACCAGGTTTTTGAGAGTTTGGTTTCCCTTAAGGAATTTCAAAATGTCAGATTTCCCCAGGAGGTTTAGCCCGTTCCACAATCTTTTAAATCTTGTCTTTAAATGTCGACACCTATTTTAGCATCAAACTGATAGCTGAACTCTGTTGGAACCATCCTCTTGGTGCTGAGAATTTCTTGAGATTGTGGCCATACAGAGAGGGGAGTATAAAACCAAAATTAAATATCTCTACAGTGGATAGGAAGAAATGTGTGTTCATGAATACAGCTCCTAAGAACCAATTCATTTTGCTCTGAGTTGGGAGGTGCCAGCAGGAACCCAATAGTAAAAATTAAGCAAAAACTGAGGTCTCAATAAAAATTGTGTGCTCTTTTCTTGAGCACTGTAGCCTGAACAAAGGCTGTTTCCTAGAGTAGTAGTCTCTTGGGAATGTGGAGCTGCAACTCTTCTGCAAAGCACAGACCCTGTGGAGGCTTGGACTGCCACTTATCACACTAACCAGTAGGATACAAATGCAGACTCTTTTTATTATTCCGTTTCCAGAATCAGTGAAACTCAAGTTCTTTCCTACATCTTCTCTGTTAGGGATGTGTGATACATGTGCCTAGAACAGCCTGTAGTCTAGGCACACTACAGTATACTTTGGGGTAATGGAAGTTGCGAGTTTTAGTTCATCAAGCCATGGAAGGAAGGGAACTGGTCCAAGGGTTATAAACGCTTGAGTATACAGAGAAAGGTGATTCTATAAATCCTTCTAAACATTTCAAATTAGATATGGGATTTCTATTAAAAAGACTTGTTACATTTTTTGGAAGATTAGCCCTTACTTCAAGTCAAGAGCCAAAATATGCAGATGGAACTTCAGATTTAAATATGCTGCACCATGAAATACTCTACTTGCATGATGTCTATGTGGCTGTAATAGAAGTGACTGGGCCTGTTTCAAAAGCCTTACCCTTTGATGTCTTCATTACAGATGTGCTGTGAAAATCTGATTCCAGTGGCAAATAATCTTAATTTGAAACTCTTGTTCTAAATTGTATAACTCTGGTTGTATATGAGAAACCTGACGTATTCTCACTGTCTCACTGATAAAAATCTTAAAGATGTTTTAATAACATGCTCTACCGTAGAAACTGTAGTTTGCTCTTGTCCTTTGATTTCTTTTATTCTGTCTCCTGGTATGTTTAAATCAGGTGTAACTGAAGAAGTACACTTACATGTCTGCTAATCGATATCCTAAAATAAAGGATAGCAAAATCTGTATGCATGGAGACTGTCTTTTCAAATACAATTGAACACAAAGAAATTTTGTAAAGTATAAAAGTTGTGAGGCAAAACTAGTAAATACTTAGACAGAGGTATTACAAAATCCCAGGCAGAACATCTTGTTTATTTATCTGTTTTATTATGAGCATAGTCAATAACAACAAAAAAATTCTACCAGTGTGCTGAGACACTCCAGCATTAAAGCAGCTAAGATTAGACCAATTAACATTAGACTAAGAATAGTGATTAGACTTGAACTTGAATTATAAGATTAGTAGAAGTGTCTTTCAGAGAACTGTGGAAGGAAGATCATGTCTTGGAAACAGTGGGGATGGTTAAACTCTTCTTATATTGGTAGGTACAAGGGAAGAGAACATCTTGGAATAACATCAGAGAGTTTGGTTTTATGATCTGTTCAGACCCTTTGAGAAAAAGGTTTTTGCGAAGCAGTGATGATCAGTAGGGAGCACTGTCTCCCCGTTTCACTTCTGTGAGCCTGAAACCAGATCTTACTTCAGTTGTCTAACAAAAGCAGTTAAGTGTCTACCCCAGACAATGAGTGATAACCACACTGAAAGAGTTTAGTCTAAGCATGTAGTGTAGGAAAGCAATACCTTCCTTCTTGAGTGCATTCCTACTGAAGAAGAGTCATTAAAATGACTGAATAGAGCTTTAGGGCTTCCAGAGACACATGGTAGATAACAGTTTTCCCACATGGACAGCAAAAAGGGACATGGGCAAATAAGGCTGGACTGGTCAGCTTTGCCTTTGGGACTTAAAAGTTCAAGAGTGTTCCTTCCCATTTCCATTTGAGTCTAACAGAATAGATTGAAGCCTGTGTTAATATAATGCACGTGAGATTTAGTCAGCCAGCAGGAGTGATCACCCTATCCACCAGCAGTTCCTTGGGCCATGGGCCAGGTATTATTTTCAGCAAACTGACCATAAAACTAAAGGAATATAAAAGGCAAACTTTCTTATAGTGGAAATGATATTTCTGTTTCATAAGCAGAAATCATATACTGGCTATGAAGCTATTTTTTATTTTAATACCTTCTTGTAGAACTAACGGCCAGGAGTTTCATAAATTGCAGCCTAATTCCAACCATGCACATATAATATTGATTTTTCAAAGACACAGCATCTGTGTTATTTATTGAAATAATTTTAGATCAGAATTTAAACCAATATTGCAAAGTACAGCATTTGGACCTAAAAACTTTTAAGAAAAGAGTCCTGCAACCAATAAATGAAAAGCAACACATCAAGATAGAAATTGTTCTGGAGTAATGGAGTAGTATATTCTAGTATGCTACAGCCTTTTCCTCCTCTAAAAATAATATGATTATGTAGAAATAAAGATGTCGTTTTATTGTTAACCTTATTTTGAAGAAATGTATCTCCTGAATGATACTTCCTTTGAAAAACCATTCATGAAAAAGTAGTGTTTTCTTGTAGTTATGTGATAATTCTTCAATATGTGATGTCTTCTTCATTTCAGTAGATTAAAGGATAGCACATTTATTTTGTTGCTTAGATAGATCAGTAGTAGGTCTACCTGGATAATGCATGTGTATATTCCAAAATGTAAAATGTCATGAATAAGTTCTTTTCTGATCAAATTTAAAGTCAATATAGGATTACTTTTTGTTAATAATTTACGATACCCTCCTTTCATTATGGGGTTTTTTTTATTATACCCAATTATTTGGCTAATTAAACTGACAAATATGTAAATGCATACTGACACAATTCATCAATATATATTATAATCAAGGAGAGTAATTTACCCAAAGATCATAGCCGTTCCAGGCATTTATCTTGAATTTGCCTAGACGGAGAGAATAACACGACTAATCCATCAAAATTCATGAAAGCTCACTGGAAGTTCAAAATAGCTAATTAAAAAATGGGCCACACAAACAAGATAAGATGAAAATTGATGCATACCAGAGATGATACAAGTCAGCATTGTCAAAAATGTTGGAAAAACATATTCATGTAATTAAAGTGAGTATGAAAATAATTGACTGCATACTGATTTTAAATCTTTTAGAGTGAAAGTAGCTACTCCTTTTCTGATCAACAGCATTGAGTCAGCAAGTCCTTTTTAATTTGGAGTGAGGCAACTTTCCATCTTGGATAGGTATTCAAAAGTTCTGATATTTAAGTAACTCAGGAAAAATTTGCACAGTGAGTCTCAGTAAAATAGCCTTCTTTTATTGATTTTTAGGCTAATCTTCTTGTAAAAAATGCCACCCAAAAAGTAACCACTAAGATTATGGATTGTTTCTTGGGTTTTTCATCTTTTTTCTTTACGTGACAGAGATAAAAATGTAATTCTGGGTTTGGTTTCCTTAATAAGCTTTTAAGTGTTTGTTGGTTTTTGGTTTGGTTGGTTTTTTTATTAAAGTGTTTAGTTGGCAATATCATGCTTCTACTGCCTTAACTGAACTATGTGTATACACATACTCTCTTCACCAAATCCAAATACTTAGACAGCAAAAAAGAGATATTACTGAAGATTGTCTACTCAGTCATACTTGCTATGCTTTTATAAGATAATTTAAATGGAACACAGTTATTTTAAATACTTTTTAAATAATGGCTTCTGCTCAAATTAGCTTATTGTTGCACTGATTCATGGTTCTAGGGCATTTATTATTTTATTTATTTGTTTACAAATAGCTTTAGAACACAAAGGTGAAGATTGCATGATTTTTAAAGTATTATATATATCTTCCATAAGTTGTTTCCCTAATAGATCATTTTGAGGAATTGAATTTGAAATAACCTTGTTGCATCTGTCAAAGTGCCATCCTGTGCTAAATCATTCCAATTTTGCTTTTTAAAACTCATGATCAGTGCCTGTCTGATAATTGAACCTGATGTAAACACATGAGCCCATATCTAATTTCCATTATTCTACTAGTTCAGTGTACTTCAGTGGAGTTCACTCTGGCTTCAACCAGTATAAGAGCCAATAGTCTACATGAAGTAGGCATATAAAGAAAAATACCGGTCAGATTTTTAGTTGCTCACAAAGTGTTTGAGCCCAGAAGTGCAGATGCATTCTCAGATTTCAAAATGAGAGGCAGCATCTGCAAATATAATTCATTATGCTTCATAATAAAATGTGTAGTTTTCTCCTGCTTTGTGATATAAGACCTATTTGGGAATTCTATTTATTTGTGAATATAAGACCTATTTGGGAATTCTATTTTCTCAATAGAATTTTCCCAAAGGCAAATTCTATTGAGAATCCTATTTGAGAAGCCATATTCTGCATCCCATTAGTAATCATCCAGGACTATGCCATGTTGACGTTGCTTTGCTTGAGAGGGCAATTCAGTCCCAAAGCTTAAAAGGAAGCAGAGGAGCACTCTAAAGACAAAAGACTTAATACTTATATTTATGCAGCTGAAAAACTTGATTAGCGTCAATGGAATAAATTCTGTGCTACAGAAATTGTAGGTAACATAAAAAAGCAAAATTGATTGAATCAACATAAAGAAGAGATAAAGTTCCTTTTCCTCTTCTTTATTTTCAATTGAAATATGTAGAACATTCATGAGCAGAGCCTGTGGCTCAATACACTATGACCTTTGATTTTTGGAGTTTGTTCTGTGATGAGAGGATTTGGCAAATGAGGTTTTTTCATAGAAAGGCTGCAAGTAATATATTAATATAATTAAAATAAAACTTTACTTGTACTTTAAGTACTTTACTTTACAAGTACTTAAAGAAAGATGCAGCAACCTTACTAGTTTTCCTGTTCCACATCCTGCTTTTAATATCATTTACTTACCTTAGTATGGAAGAACACTATTGGAATTTAAGTTTTCAGTTCACCAACTTCTCTACTTCTAGAAGTCTTTCAGGAGAAGTAAAAAATTCTTAAAATAACAAAAAAAATATTTCTCCCTTCCTGTCAACTATATTCTATCAAATTCTGAGCTGAATGTAATTTTTAGCACCTGCTCTTAGAATTAGATTTTTCAAAAGACTTTGCAACTGATGTAATAATTAAAATTGTCAGAAGTATCCATCAGTTGAATGTTACTGACTTTATAGTTTCACAGTTCCCCTAAGCCAATCTGAATGCTACCACAGAGTGAGCAAGATTAAGTTCTATCTGACTAAAAAGTAATTATTTGATTTTGTTGTTGTTTTTGCTTTAGGGGTTTGTTTTGTTTTCAGCTCTCAGATCTGATTTGCCATAGGAACTTTACTGCCTGTGTAAGGATGACAGTGAAAAGTGTATGCAGAGAGTAGCACAGAAGCAGTTATTTCAGCAACAGCATAATTTTTGATAAGCTTTGAAATTTGAACTGAAAGGGCATTGAAATTGACCCAAGGAAGATTAATTCCTTATGTACACTATGGAAAGTTAATTCTTAGATCTGCTTAAATTACATGCCTTAAATTTAGAAAGTCCTTTCAGTGTTTGTTGTAGATGTTATTTCAGTAGACTTGTAGAAGCATCATGGCTAAATCGAACAAATAATAACAAATGGCCACTTTACAAAAAAGGTAGGGTGCTTTGTGGCTGGAGTATGATTTATTCTGAACTTTGAAGGAAGACATGAGAAAAAGATTACAAAGCCTTTTATGAAACTTGTTATTACATCTGGACTTCAGGAGCTCGCTGTGGAAGTTCTAGTTAGAATTTATAAAATGTAATTAAGATTTAATGTGTAAGGGCTGTATTTGTCATTTTGATGCTAACAGCTGAGCCAAAATTGTGATTTCGATATAAATCTATTGTTTGAACATGTAAAATGGACAGGAAAAACATCTAAATCAGAACTTTATTTAGGATTTATTGGTAGGATTTTCATATCTGTTACCATTTTTATAAATCTGTTACAGGGTTTCTAAATATGCTTTAGGATTAGTAAATCCATTTGGACAATATTTGCTGAAAATCTAATGCATTACGTGACTCTTAAGGTAGTATACATTTTAGTGAAATTCCTAAAAATGCTTTCCCATTTTAGTGGTGCAGTATGTATGGTGAGCACAGTCTGAGAAGGCAAATTTGCATCTCTCAGTATTATTAGGTAGCCACTTCTTTTATTTATCCTTAATAAACGTTTCATAATGCAGCTCAGTACCTAAAGAAAAATTAGTTCCTATGCTCTATGTTTAAGAGAGCTCTCTTTCAGAGGTAAATCAACCTGCAAATCTGGTCAGACCTGAATTGCAGAGGGTTTGCTTTTCAGTTACTCAGGCTCTAGTGTTTTTGTTATGCTATTCTTTTTTTTTTGCAAACTATGTTGTTTACCACAAGCTGTAGTTAAATGATCACAGTTTATTTAACTGGGGAAATTGCATAAAGAAATGAAGGACAAATGAATACAAAGTTTTTAACAGAAAGCTATATGCTGGAAAGTGTATTGTTTTGGCTTGAATGGCTCTGCCCACTCATCATTTTCTACAGCCAGTTTATCATGAACTAGAAGAGATTACACTAAATAGCCATTTAAAGTTTTTCCCTTTCCTGTTTGTGTACCCAGGAAGATGATTGTAACCAGAAGGACAAAGCTGGTAAAAGCACTGGAAGAAATGTCCTGTGAAGAGTGGCTGAGGACTTTGGGTTTGTCTAGTTTGGAGAAAAGGAGCCTGAGGGATGACCTCACTGCTCTCTGGTTCCTGAGGATGGGAAGGGGAGAGGGAGGTGCTGATCTCTTCTCCCTGGTATCCAGTGACAGGATGTGTGGGAGTGGTTCAAAGCTGTGCCAGGGAAGGTTCAGACTGAACATTGGGAAGTATTTCTTTACCAAGAGGGTAGTCAGACACTGGTACAATCTTTCTAGAGAGATGGTTGATGCCCCAAGCTTGTCAGTGTTTAAAAGGCATTTGGAAAATGCACTTAATAATATGTTTTAACTTGGTCAGCCTTGAACCAACCAGGCAGTTGGAGGTCCTTTGCAACTGAAGTAGTGTGTTGTAGTCTATTCTGTGTGAGTGCCTTCTGCTACACTTTTTCTCTAAGACTATTCACAAGTCTGGAAAGGGAGTGACAAGTGAGTTTTAAACCAGCTTTATGAAGTCTCATAATTTAATAGCAGAGTACCTCAGCAGCACACAGAACATATTTAATAATTGTATCTAAAAATGCTCTTGATCCAAACATGAATATTAACCAGCTTTTATAAAACAACAGAGTAAACTCTTTGTGAGAAATACACTTTGTATCCCTATCACTAGCTTTTATTTAAAGTGGCAGCAAAATGAAATGCAGTTAGTTTGACGTATGATACATTACACTGCATGAGGTGACATAATGTTCACTGAAACTACAGGACACAGTGCTTAAAAGTTCTTGAAATGGCTCATTCATGTGAGCCACCTTCTTGAAGAAAGAGCCATGATCTGAGGGCAGCATCTCATCTCAAACTATCAATACTTTTCTTTCAGTGTGAAAAAAAAAATATTCAGAGTCTCAAATATTAGCAGTTGTCATTCCTAACAGCTATATTGTAATAAAAGACAACATCAGAATGAGAGATTGTAAAATTATATGAGCACATTAAAACAGGTATGTCTCTTAGAGTTAGAGATCTGATACAGTGTGCTGTTTAGTTTACCAACTATTTCAAATACAGCAAAAATGTAGCTACATGAAAGAAGATGAATAAGGAGGACTTCTCTTTACTGCATGACTAGAAATAAAGCAGTAAATTTGAATATAAATGAACATAGCCTGCAGAAGAATTTGAGATAAGTCACTAGAATTTGGGAATTTTAATAATTTTCATGCATCCAAGTAAGGAAATGCTTTACGATTGACTGTCAGGCCTGATCTCCCTCGCCAATTCAAATTTGAATACTATTTATCTTTTGTGAATCTGTGATCCTAAAGAAAGTAATTCTTAGCTAAGAAAAAAAAAAAAAAAAAGATAAATACACATTGGAGTTGTTGAACACCTTTATATAGCACTGTTTGATTTTGGGGTAATTGCAGGATGAGGTTTGGCCTTTACATAAATACCATGTTGTCTAAAAGTGATGAAGAAAATGGGGCCACAGATTCTGTCTTAACTGACATGAATGATATTCTTCTGAACTTGTTATTCCAGCCAGTGCAGTACTTTTGATTGACATATCTAAGGGAAATGTTAAGCTTTTTTCTTCCTTTTTTCTTGACATAAACTGAACAAACTTGCAGCTGACAGGAGCATCACATGAGATCTTAATGAGGCAAAGAGAATGAAATGTTTCTTTTTATGCTGAAGTACCAAAACCATAATGACATTGTATTATGGTTTCCAAGAAAATATAAAAATACAAAAACCTGCTTGTAATTCAATAGGTATTTTGCATAATGAGGAGGATTGAGCACTGAATGTTGAGGATATGAGTTAATACAACTTTTCCACCACCTTTCTTTTTTCCTTTTTCCACACCAAGCTGTGAATGTTTCATTAGTAGTACTTTTTTTCTGTAGGAAAAAATCTCTGTCCACAACAAAATGTCACAGGACAGGGAAAAGCAAGTATTTGTTGCATGGAAATTTTTCTAATAGTTTTCTAAGTAACACTTTTTTTTTTTCCCAGATAAAGTGGATTACAGATATTTGTTCAAGTACTTTTCTGAACTGGCTTATCTTAGAAACTCTATTGTCTAAATGCTTCTTTTACATCTCTGCATTTAAAATAGACCATTATCCTAAATTAGTAAGTTATTTGCAGCTCCAGACAGCACTGCTATATCAATCAAACCCACATCCATATAAAATAGCTAAATGTGAAAAAAAGTAAATTAAATACCAAGTTGCTTTTGTTCAAGTAGCCAATTAAAAAAAAAAAAAAAAAAAGAATT
>JANHGN010023297.1:36461-67792 GCA_024605025.1 Megaceryle maxima | reverse complement strand
ATAACAAACAAACCCACACACAAAAAAAAAAGGTAAATGTTAAAAAAAATAAAATAAAAACCAAGTTGCTTTTGTTCAAGTAGCCAAATAAAAAAAAAAAAAAAAAAAGAATTTATTTTACTTCAAAATTTGAAAACATTCTTCACTGGAAGAATTTTTATGTTTGAATGTTATTTTTAAAGGAAACAATAAAACAACAGCAATTATAGATAATTTCTTTTCAGAATTTCCAATTATACCTTGTTATATTTAACTGGCAATGCAATGTTGATATGATTGTTAGTTAGCCTATTAAGAATATTGCTATATTTCTTTGAATAGGCTCTTTCCATTGAAAATTGGATCACTCTTTCTTGTGTCTAGAGTTTTGAAAGGATGTAATGCTATAAAAAAATATTACTGCATTCTTCTCTACTGTATTATATTTACTGTACTATATTACTGCATCCAAAGCAAGACAGTTCGTGATCTTCACTACACAGATTATCTGAGAGCACATTATCATCATGCCTGTGGAAACAGAGTGGGAAACAATGTGATACTATCATAACATCCACATGGACCATGTTTTTGTGGATGTTGCCACATATGACAGTAACACTATATAGCATGTTTGATTAAAATTGACCTCAGAGAGCTTATTTTTATCCAAATTACAATATGTAGTTAATAGATAAGAATTTTTAATGAAGGAATTCTATATAAATCTTGTTTCTGTTTACCTGGCACATATTTTAATTAATCTGTGTTTGCTGGGGAAGGATGAGGATACTCTAGAGCCATTTATTTTTCTTTGCGAAACAAAAGTAAACAAAAATAAATCTTAAGATACTTGAGTACACTCAATGTCTGAATCTACAGCAAGTGCTTTTATCTCATCATACTGTTAGAGTTATATCATCAGTCTCTCATTGACTAGCTGTCAGAAGAGAGATTCAGCATCTTTTTTTAAAAGCAAAACTCTACCCATACCTGGAACATGTAATTTTCCTCCTCTTTGTGCTTCCTACAGAGCTTTTCTGTCACTGTTTTTTCCAGACCACATTGCAGGAGAGTAAAGGACTTTTTAAAAGGTATTTGGCTGATGCACTTCAGACCATGTAAATATACCACTAGAAGAGACTCATCCTGTGAGTTTGAAGGCCTTGCCTTTTTACTTACTCAGCAGTCATATACTGACAAGAAAAATTGTTTTCTTGATCGCTGGAGAAGACAGATTCTAACATTGGCAGAAGCACCCAAATTCTGGCAAGTGTTGGACAGTTGTGTTGTAATTATGTAAGAAGACAGTAGCGACATGGGCACATTTTTAAGAATTGAGCTCTAGTTCCAAAATAAAGAGCTATAATTCTATCTCCCATTTAATATCTTGTGCATTCTAGCTGTCCAGAAATAGATGATGTGTTAACTGTTAACAATCTATGTTTCTTCTTCCATTTGTATGCACAGTACACTGCTGGAAAGTTTTCCTGCTGGACTTGTAAAAACAGAAGAGATCAATACTTGCATACAAAGTTTTTAAAATGGCAAGCCCTTAGAAAATATTAGAGTGCATAAAGTTGTTTTCCAATATATTCTCTAGCAGTTAAGTGATTCTACTTGCAGACATTTCTGGCTCTATCTGTGCCTGTCCCACGTCTCTAGGGGAAAATGAAGCTGAAGACTACGAGTGTATTCTCCTCAAGACTTGAATATGGTCATTTTGTTTTGGTTTATGTTGATGGAGCTCTGCCAGCTGCTGGATTCTAACCATGAGCACACATCTAATATCCCCAAATGGCCAGACCTAAGACACTGAACTTAAATGAGCTTGTGTATGGTACATAAGCTGTTTAACTAAATTTCTAAAGCTGAAAGGCATATGATGCTTTCTCTATCGTGGCAGGTAGTATATGTGAAATTCTTTTACCACAACTGATTTTGGTTAGCATACTATTAGACTGTGGTTGCTGCCTATTTCAGCCATCCCAGATGCACTATTCACAGAAAAAATGTGAAAACCCATATTGTCTGCAGTAATAGCAAATACAGATACTTTGATTATTTTTGCTTCTCATTGCATTTTTAAGAAGATCCTTGTATATTTTGTCCATGAGTAAGTTCTGACTTCACTCTTAATGATTCTTGTAGTCACTGAGGTGCTTCAAAATTAGATTAGAAACCAAAGCAAGGAAGTGAGGACCTTGATGAGGAACACAAAAATGGAAACGTGTGGTTTTGCTCAGTGTATTCAATTTTCAAACTGTTTTTCTGGTTATAGTTCAGGCTATGTACTTTTACGCTGTTCTAGCATTTTGAGAGGATAAAAGGAAGCAGAAATTGTAACAAGAAATTCACCATGTTCTTTCACTAAATTGAGAATTCAGTTGTCCTGCTTCTGTGGAGATATTTTATCCAGAAGCCTAGTTCTCTCTTAGGAATAAATTTGCTGCATCGTAAGACACAATTTGATACATCTAGTAGGCATGGGGCTGGGTAGGTGTTGGGGGTTTGCTATTTTTCAGAAGCTGTCAAGAAACTTTTTTTTTAAAGGCCCATAGTGTCTGTCTTCATATTCCATCATTTTCTCTGTGTCACTGTAATGAAAGTGATATGGTTCTGTTTGCTTCTTGTGCTTTCTTTGTCTCAGTTACTTCTAAGACTTACATGTAAGTTTGAGATAATTATGAGCATATACAAAATTAAAAACTTGCTTTCTTTCAGTGGAGAATGTATACATGCTTAGTGTGTGGCCTTGAAAACCTGTGACATATGCTACTGGAAATATGGTTCATTTCATTAAAAACCTTCAACTCTTGAGTTCAGATTGAACTGGATCACTGATACACATCACAGAGCTGGTCTTTTGAGATTATTGTAGGAACGACAGAAAACACCTCTTCATCTTAAAAATCAGCTTTTACTTGTTATGACCTTCCAGTATCTTATTTAAGACTACATCATCATGCCTTTTATTGTACTTAAGAAAAAGGGATTTTAGTGAAACATCTCAGAGTTTTAGTACTTTTGGAAGGCAAGGACGTAATTGACCAAAGAAATGCTATCACAGTCCTCACTGCTATAAAGCATTAGTCCGTAATTCTTGACACTGATCATTTGATGGATTCACAGCCTATACAAACTAGAAACAGCAGTTCACTCTTACACATGAATTAGACTGAAATCAGTACACTTATTACACGAGCCTAGTATGAGTCTCCAGATTCAATTCATATTTGAGGAATCCAGCAACGTGGCACAATCGGGTTGTACTGTCTGTCTTCTTAATTTGCTTACCCTACAGCATCTCATACTGACTGTAAATCTTCTAGGACGCTGCAAAATGTCTTTATTGACAATACTTAAATAGGGCTCCTTGGCTGTGTTTAACGGTGCTTTGTAAGTGGAACACTTTTGTAATCAAGAAGCTGCTAACAAGCAGTTTCCATATTCTCATTCCCTTTTATTTTTTCCTACTTCCATATTGTCTAATGTAATCTGTTGAAGTTGTTAAACAGAGGATTGAAATATGTAATACCTTGCATAATCATCTATATTTCTTCATCATGTTACTTGCAAGTTATGTTCCAGACACTCAAATACATGGCAGCAATTCAGTTAGCAGTCTCACCTTAACTTTTGAATAGCAATTTAAAAGGGAAAGAGACATAAAAGAATCCTCCTCTAGAATCCCTCTATTGTCAGAGGTTATTGTAATTTCATTTCTGTGTTAACAGCTTATGGTGCAAGTTTATTTTTGTATTAATTTTTATACGGGACATGTCCGTCCATAGTCCTTTTCATGGACTTCATGCATTTCTGTTAGGGGCTGTTGAAAGGGTATTGACCTGAGGAGCAGTCTGCTTCAGAACTTAGCATTTCCTCCATCAGAACCTAAGTCTTGTGTGTCACTCCTATAAGGCGTAGGAGAAATGGGTAAGCAGTCATGAAAAACTGTAAAGTAAACAGTAAGAAACAGTCATTTGCTTTACAGGTTAACACATCAGTTTCATGAAAAGGCAAAGAAAACAGTGAAATTCCAAAGGTCATAAGAGTTGGAGACAATATGTTTTTAAAATTTCTGTTCTCAGTTTGGAAAATTCTGTAAATTTTCATAGAAACTATAGAAAGCACATCTTTAATACTAAGCTGTCTTTCTATCAACTTTTGCATTTTATTCGGACGCGTGAAGGAGCTCAAGCAGTTTGGACAGAAGGTAGACAAAGTTTAATACTGGAAGAAGAATTTTTTTTTTTCTAACCTGACTTTGAGAGTCCTCTCTAATTCATTGGACTTTCTTTATCAGAAAGAAAATTAATGACAATTTATTTTCTGCAGTCTTTGCCTGAGCTTTTCCAAACTGCTTGAACTTAAGCTAACCATCTGATTAGTAAAATAATAAGTGCCCAAACTTGTCATATTTGGAGTGTATGATTGCCTGTGTTTTCCAACTAAGAGAAAAAGAAAGAAACAAAGCTAATGGGAAGTGTATAATGTGGTAAAATTCTGCAGTCTCTCTGATCCACAGTTGTGTTTCTTGGGATCTTTTTACCATATTCTCCATAGTAGCAGTGAACTTTCAAGTTTCCATTCTTGATACAACTAGTTGGATCTTTAAAATCTTTAAAATGTGACATTGAGAATGAAAAACTAATAACTTTAAAATTACTGTCTGTTACAATAACCTTGGCTTATATGGCAATATTTGTGTCTCAATAGGCAGCAGAACTAGAATGAATTCTGCAAATTTTTTCCTTTGTTTTTTAAAGCCAGATTTCAGTCACACTCTGTAAGACACAAGAGATGAGACTACATGTTAAGAGTTTTGCTTACGCTGAGTGTTTAAGACAATGCTTGAACATAGTGTAGGTGACTACACATTCTTTTTATTTGCTTTAATGTAGATGGACTTTATGACAAAACATGTTGCTGATTATCTTTTCCCTCAAATATGAAATGAGAATGTAAATAAAGTGGATGAGATACTATGGATTGTTATGGTAACTCATGCTAATTGAAGTTAGACTTCAGGACATGTGAATTACCTCAACCCCTTAGCTTAAGATAAAGAACCATTTACTCTGTTCTGGCTGTGACAGTACACATATTCTCCTTCTAGAGCACATTTAACTATCAAAGAGGAAGTTTTTTTGCCACTTCACTTGATGAACTGTTCTACAATGCAAAATGACTACTCACAAAGTTTTTTCCTTCTCTTATTCAACAAAAATAGTTCTTCCTTAATTACATTACTTTACTTTTGGTTGTTTCTTTTAATTCATACTTGGAAACTTGAATTTCCTGTAACTACTGTATTCTTAATATCTTTGGTAAAAGACTCCTTTATTTTGAGATCAAAGAATTCTGATATACATTAGCACTTTAATTATAAACCACAGAATGATAACTGGTTGAATAGGGCAAAGAGTCTTTTAGACTAGCAGAGCTGGCAATTAAAAAGGCTTTTTTTTTTTATGACTTGCAGCATAGCCTATTCTTATTTTGTTAAATATGGCTATTATTGTAATTGAAGATTAATAATCACTAATAGCTACTGGGCTCTTAATGTAATATTCTGCACAAATAATGCTCTGCTTAGATGGTATGAGTCCTCCCCTTCATCCCCTCTATTGCAAATGTCAGTTGTTGATTGAGCAGAATAAGCAGAAAAGACAATAAACTCAACTGAAGATGGATAGTTAAACTTCCACTTCAGGGACATGTGGCTTTTGTGCAGGGTAATGCTGGAGGACTGGAGGTAAAATAAATATTACCAAAATCAGCATAATAAAATGATCTTATCTAATACAATGTCTCATGTCTGGTATTCTCGGTATGGAAGAACAGGCACACATGGAGATGCCTACAAAGATACCCTTCCAATGGTGGACTTTGACCACTGAGCAGTACTCAATTAGCAGCTCCTAGAAACCATGAGATTTAGTGTCCCTTCCATTGTCTTGTTTCAAAATTCTAAGAGGTCGGTTTTCATAAAATTAAATGGAATTTAAAAGGTGTTAAAAAAACTTCACATTTGTTAATTGTTAATTACTGCTTTTGGCTACTGAGTGAATGCTAAAGTCTTTCTTTAGGTCCACAAATGAAAACTCTTAATTTATTTTTTATTAAATCCAGTATCAAGTGTACATTCTGCTCAGTTCTTCACCCCAGAAATGCCCTATATCCTTATTATTAGATGAGGCTTGGATGAAAACATTGTTAGAGGTTCAGAAACTGTTACAACATTATGGTATAACCAAGAGATCAGAACAGTTTTTGTAGAGCTTTTTAGTTTCTCTGAATATACAAATGAAAAACTTTAAAATGTGTTTTGTATTTTTGGCATACAATGTAGTCACAGTGCAAAATGTTCTAGAAATTTCACTCTAATATCAAAAAATCTTTTGAAGATTATTCACATTTACTTTAAAGCTATTCAGAGTACGTCAAATGCCTATATACATTGCCTTTCTACTGTAGAGGGGAAAAAAAAAAAAAGGAATTTTTCACAGTCTACAAAGTCTTTATTTTTAGGTCTGAATAACTAATTTGATCTGTAGCTGCATTGTCTTCAATTTTAGCATACCACAGAAGTTTGAGATATTTTTTGATTTATGCAAGTACACTTAAACGCACACATGCTTGCATCTATCACTTTGGATACTGTCACACCCACTGATTTGTTCACTATCTATCTCTGCCATGTTCTGCAATGCTTCTTCAGTTTGGGGTACAATTTATTTGGAATTTTACATGGGGAAATTATGATGAGTACAAACTGATTACAGCATACTGAAGGACGTTGTTCAGTATTTTCCTCTGATACATTTTCATTCTATCATATTTCTAAAAAACATCATTTTCTCCATGGCCTCGTGATCAAACCACTTGTCTGCATTGTAATCTTCTCTTGTCTTGACACATTTGCCTTGCAAGTCTTTTTTCTCCGTGCAATCCATCTGTAGTGTTGTTGCCAAAATGATCTTCCTCAGCTGTCCTTTTAATCTTGCTGTCTCCTCTTTCAGAAATTCCCCAGGCTCCTGTTTATATTGTGCAGCAAATTCCAACTTGTTTTTCTTTCTACATCTTTTGCCTTTCTCAAACTCCTTCTCTTCCACTCACCAGTCTTTCCAACAACGTCCCTTTCATCATCTTTCAATACAGTCATTAGATTTCCATCCTTGTTGTTACCTGTCAGGCAAAACTTGTCTCCTTGTCTATTTGCCCATATTGAGACTTCTTGCTATGAAATCATTTGTTCCAGAAAGTTAATCTAAAACTGAAGACATATAGGCATTCAGCTAAGCCAAAACCAAGTTATGGAATCAATAGCAAAAGCAGAATCTAACAAAAACATGTTTACCAACAAGGTGAGTCTTGAGCTGTGAGGCTTGTCCGATAGTCTCAAGTAACCTGGGCTTTTCACGTGCCTTACCCCTGCTTTTTTCTTTGATTCTACTGGATAACCATAAGACAATCTTCACATTTTTTAGAGCAGATGTCTTTTGAATTGTTTTCTGACACGTGTAATATATTTTTGGTGGTTAGACACTGAGAATGATTATAAAGAATAAGATATTTACAAAGGCAGCAGCCGTGGTGCAGTACTGTAGGTAAAAGTTTATTTCCTTTTTTCCTTCTTAATAGCAGCTGCTGTCATTTGAGCAATTAGTAGCACTTCCTACAATGTTGGAAGGTTACATGCTTTTAAAATGTACTTCTCTAATCTTTGTTGTTGCCATTACATCATGTTCCCTTTATCATTTTAATACAGAGCCCACATAAAGATAGGGGGCAGTGGGATGAAATGGCAAATATAATTTTACTATCTTAGTGTATCATTACAGCCCCAGATGTGTCAGTAAAACACAATACTACCTTCAGGTAGTTTGAGATTTATTGCTAGAGTTCCTTATGAATTTCAAGGGCCATTCTATAGCACAGAACATTCTTCTGAGTTTTCCTTTTTCTATTCATGTAAATATTCTGTGATTAGAAACATTATTTGTTAGGTCTTTATTTATTGTTGTTCAGGGAGAAGTTTGAAAGGTGAGGGAGTTTCTTTTTCAGGTAAATTGGTAGCCTCAGGAGCATACCAGCTAATTATAAAATACTTCAGTAGGTTCATCAAACTGACCTGGGGTTCCCTAAGGCTCAAAGAGTTTGTCAGACTTGGCATTTTCCCCAAGCCTGAGGGGAGCTTGTGCGTTCCCAAACATATTCATCTTTAATTAATGTTTTCTTTTTAGAATAAACCAACCAATCTCCCCCCACCTTTATTTTTTAAGTTACACTATTTAATTACAGGAGGACGTCTGAGATCTCCTTTTGAGGTTTAAGTTTCAAATTATTAATGTAAGTCAACTGATTACTTCTTATTCTATGATTCTTGCGCAGTATACATTGAAGATTGAATATTCCCATTTGAAAAGTAGTGAGAAAACTGGGCAGACATTGTAATTTTGAATTATGATACTAGTAAGAAGCTGAAGTACCTTTCTGGCTTGGTATCTTCTATGAAAGTATATCCAAGAGAAGAATCTAACCCTAAGATAAGTAATTGCCTAACAAGGAAATTGAGCCTCTTCATGGATATTACAGTCTATCCTGGTGTCTGGGGGTAGCCTCGGTAGATTATCCATCCATTTCTTTCCTGAGCTGGAACATGCCTTTAATGTTTATTGGTCTTTTCTATGAGCTCTATACTACAGAACTATGTATTTTCAGCTTCCCTTGCATCTGCATCACTGTGGTTCACTAGTGTCTCTCCCTCAGGGCCGGTCTGTCATGTTTAATAAACTATCAGTGCTTGAATTCTGACTGATTAAGGTGACCTAAGTGGAAAAAATTGAGGTACTTTTGCATCAGGAGGTGACAAGAGAGAAAAGAACAATATTTTCTCTGTATAAATATTAAATATCTTCGCTTTTTTGAGTTTGAGAGGATAGGGAGACTTTAATATGTAATGTTCTCATTAATCTTTTCATAATGCTTATTCTGTTGAGTCTGTGCTGAATTAACAGTCCAAATTTTTCAAGTTCCTGAAGGAAACGTCGATGCTTCTCTTCAGGTTCTTCAATTCCTACACTCAACTTATTCCATCCATTGTCCCGTATTCTCACCCAATCCCATCTCTTTCTCTAAGAACTGTCTGCTGTCTAGCATTAACTCTTCTTTCAGTATGGCCACTTAGAAGACATTGTAATTGCAAATAAAATTCAGGCAAAACAGAGTATAGCTTGACTCCTGTTATAACATTTCCTCATCCTCTTCTCACAAATCACCATAGTCAGAGGTCTGACTCATTTTGAAGGTCATGCTATGCAATGAGATGTAAGGTTGGTGGTGTATTAACACATTTCACTTTCCTGATATCATGGTCATTAATGTTGAAGCACTGTATAAATGAAATGGGGATAGATGAAGAAAAAAAAATTTTTTTAAAAAAAATATTGTCACAATAACAGAAGAAAAAGAATAATGAACATCAGGAAGAATGGCTGTTAGGTACTAAAGCAGATTATATGCATTATTTTAATTAAGAGTGCCTAATAGTACATATGGTTTCCTTTGAATAATAATTGCATGCTGATGAAGTGTGATTAGAGACTTTTTTTTTTAGGAGTTCAATTAAATCAAATCCATTTCTGTAAAAGGGGAGTGATTAAAAAGATGATATCAAGGTCTAAACTGAAAGCTGTGGTTGAAGCTTCCTATTGCAGATTTCTCTATTACTGCACTCCTTTGATGACTATTATCTAGTTTTTAACAATGCCAGAAGTTTCAGACTGAGTCCTGCAGATTCAGCAGAAGTGACTTTACAGATCAAATACAAACTTAGTAAATACTCGAGTGTCCTTGAATGTATGATCCTGGGATTGGTTCTAATTCAGGAAGATTCTTGTTTCATGCATGCAGCTTGAAGCATATGAGGGGATACTTTGATTAATTAGGACTGTGAGACAACACCATGTTTCCTAGGCTGATCTGTATTTCTGCAGTGTTTGTGAACCTGGGAGATTAAATGCAGACTTGCACTGCTGCTTATTTTATCTGCTAAGTCATTACTGTCTGACTTGTAAGGCTCATAGACCAGCAGGACCCAGCCAACTGTCTGGCAACTGTTAACAAAATTATCAGTTATCATGCTGAGTCTTATTGTCTTGTACTTGGATTATTCCAAATCATGAGGAAGGAGGGGTCGTTGTGCTAACATCCAGATTGGAGTTATAAACACATACGTAAATCAGAGGAAAGGGCTGGTATTCGTTAACTAATAGAAAACACAATGAAGGCCTTAAGTAGCATGGAAGAACCTCATGTCACTTTCTGGCATCTTGATTATGGAAATGCTATATGGAAATCATTCAGTTTTAAAGCAACATTTTCTGTATTCGTCACTCTCAAAGTCTGCAGCTGGTAACCAGATCAACCTGAATATAAAGTTGGAGACAAAAAGGAATTAACAGTAGAATAAACTTTTAAAATTCTCTTTAAGAAAGCTATCAGGAGGGTTTGTGATGATGTCAAGATTTGTATTGTGATGGTGTGACCTCTTCACCCAGAGCTCATAAAGTGCAGAAGAATATTCTGTTACATCCTTTTGCATGCTCATAACTACACACACTAGGGAAAAGTCTAACTTTTTTTAACAATATTCCACTAGAATTTGACATACATAAATATGAAATACATGATTATAAACTCTTCTCAAGATTATTGCTACTTATCCACATACTTCAGAGACATGCAATTTCTGTTTATGTTCAGAAAAAATGAAACACTTGAGAAACTCCCCCTTTCTAGCTACACTTCTACATCACCCACATAAGGATCTGTGCTTTATAGTTAGCTTCATAGCTTCCTGTGTAAGCATTACCTCTGTTTATTCTGCACAGACATAAAATTGCTTTACCTCAGTTCCAAACAAACCAGGCTGAGTAGAAGTTCAGTTATGCAGTGCCAAGCCAACTCAATAAATCTCTTATCCTGGAGGTTAATAATCCCAGTTCTCTACTGCTGCAGTAACAAGAGCATGAGAGCTGCCACAATGGGCAGACTTCAGCCTGGCTCCCAGGCTCTGGCTGTGGTTAGTGACAAACATGTCAGAAGTCTGTTTCTTCTATGACCACAGCTGAAGTTTCACTCTGGAACATCAGTCTTAGTAGTCAGCAGTGCACTGACCTGCATGAGTCTGTCCAGTCCCGTCTGAAACCTGTTTGCACTCTTCGTGTCAGTCACATCCCATGACAGTGAGCTCCAGAGCACAGTGATGACTCGGAGGACCCAAGGCACCTCTGCCTACTCTGTGATGGATGTAGAGAGGAGGATTGCTCTCTGCCACTGTGTGAGGAGCGGTGTGATGGCCCTTTGATGCCCTCACTCATATCCTTTCCATGGGTGATCTGGATAGAAGGTAGAAGTGAATGGAAAGAAACTCAGTATAAATTATTGTCATGGTTTAGGGTCAGGGCAGCCCCTTAGACCTGTAACAGATGGTCTCAACCCCCCTCCCTTCCCCAAGGGGAAGAGAAAGGGAATAAGGGAGACTTAGCCATTAGAAAAGAAACTAAAACAGCTTTAATGAAAATGAAAATAATAATAATAAAAATTGAATATATACAAATACATACAAAACCAGTATCAAACCCAACCC
Organism: Megaceryle maxima; assembly: GCA_024605025.1. Classification (NCBI taxonomy): domain Eukaryota; kingdom Metazoa; phylum Chordata; class Aves; order Coraciiformes; family Cerylidae; genus Megaceryle; species Megaceryle maxima. The sequence goes on along the minus strand of JANHGN010023297.1, from coordinate 56,157 downwards.
CCCTGATGGCAATTATGTCACTGTCACCACTGATGCTGTGGAGCAGGCACCAGGGGAGTCCCAGACTGGGCCCAGCAGCAGATGGGAGCTGTGTTCAGGAGCTGGATTCTGGTACCGGATCCAGGAACACACCGATTGGGATTGAAGGCAAAATGGACAGAGGCCTTCTTGGATGCTCCGAAGGAACCAAAAGAGGACCTGAGCTAATCCAAGCAAAGCTGGCAAAGAGGTCCAAGAGGGAAGAAGAGCCCGGGAGCCCCCAGAGAGCTATAGACCCTCCAGATCCCTCCGCTTTATACAGAATATGACATATATGGGATAGAATACCTCGCTGGTCAGTTTGGGGTCACCTGCCCTGTCCGCTCCTCCCTGCAGGTTCAGCCTTTCACTTTCCTGCACCCCCCCAGCATGGTGCACAAGATCCAGCAGTGGCCTTGATCTGCACACCAACCCTTGGTAGTAACTCTAAACACGGGGTGTTATCACTGCCAGCAGCAGACACTGTCTATGCAAACAGGGTGCTGACTTCAGAAAGTGCAGTTAGTTAGAAGAACTGAGCTGAAAAGTAAAATCTCTGAACAGAATTAGTTCTGTTTTCACTCAAACCAGGACACTTATGGAGTTACAATCCAGGAAATGGGGGATAATCGCTCACTAGAAATGAATACAGTTTAAAATATATTTTTAAATACACAATTATTGGAAGAGTCACATGAATGCATTTAAATATACACAGAAAAAAAAGTCTATATCCGTATACTTTATCTATATATAATTTTAAATTTGACTTTTTCTACATGTATAGAGAAAACAAAGCAGAAATAAGCATGAGTTTCTTTTTTTGTGCAAGTAATTGAAAGCAGTGGGATGAATGATCCCTCCCAGCAGTGAATTAAATCTATAGAAAATGTACTTGCACTGCTCTAAGTACTCTATATTACTAGATTGGCTAACAAATTAGATTTTAAGCAAATTAATCACTTAAGAGAATACTTTTGACCTTAATTTCTCAGTGCCTCAGAATCTTACCATGAGCCATGTAGAAAATGTAGCATATGATCATATAAAAAGAGCCCAAACTACATATCTTGACATATCAGCTACATTCTGACATCTTAATATATAACTTTGAGGATGCCTAATGTTGTGTGCCACTGTAATAAAATTAGGTGTTTGCTGTGCACAGGATACCTGCAAAGAGGGAGAATCTGTACTTTGTTAACTATCACGTTTACTTCCTAATCAGTATTTTCTATGCTGAGAGTGAAAAACAATATTAAGTGATGGAGGGGGGTGTTGAAATAATTGGTTTAATATCTGTAATACCTCAGATACACTTAATGCTTTCTTTGGTCAGAAACAGTGATCTGTTATGAATTACTATGCTCTAGTTCACCTACTGTAGCCATAGCCTCCTTGTACTCCTTTCTCAGAGAGCCCTCTACTGACCTAAAACACAGTATGTTGAACTGAATGTCAGATACCCCAAAATATCGATTGACCTGTAGTGTAAATACATGCCCTGGTGCTACAGGAGATGTTGGTAAAAACAAAAACACATATGGTGCTACCAAATTTTTGAGAAGTTCTGAATTTTCAACAGCTGACAACCTTAGTGCAAAGAAAACATGTTTGTGACCAGATTTCTATTTCCTTGTCTAATCAAGGGGATGTGGTTATTCAGAGAAAGAGAGGGGTCAAAGAACTCATTGTTTTTCCATGCTTCTACCTCTACCTTTTCATGTATGAGTCAGTCAAATTTTCTAGGGAGTGATAAATATAAGAAAAATAACAACATGGACTGATTACACAGTTTGGGTTTTTTTACAATAAATTGAGATTCCAGTATTAATAATGCTCATTAATTTCTCGTGAGTCTCACCGTTACTGCCATTCATCCCGTAATACTAGATGCTGAAATTATGTATTGCCAGGGAATCACAGATTTCATTTAAATAGACTCAATTTCTCATGCTTAATTAAAAAAAAATCTGATAGCATGAAGGAAGTCAGGAGGAAAGGCAGGAGGAACCAGAAGAAAGCAAATTTAGGAAATTTGCCTGTATTATTGAAAATATTTCTTTAATCTTGCAGGTGAAAAGGTCAGGGAAGGCTTATTGTTTTAACATTGGAGGTTGCTAATGTTGTAATTCTGATAGGGGATGCAGGGGATATGCAGGTATTTATACCTTATTTACATGGGTGTGGACAATGAAACCATTGTTTATGTATGGGTTAATGTCAAAAGATCTCGGCGGGTCACTCTTCTAGTCAGTACGTGTGGAGAGAGAGACACCTTGATGCAAAGAGATGAACACCTGAGATTAGACATTGCAGCATCCAGCCACAAAAGTTAAACCTTCTCATTCACCTTTACAAGGAAAAAGTGAATACAAAAGTGTTACCTTCAACACACTGTTATTGATCACCCTAAACAGCACGGTATCTTTCCATACTCTTTCCTCATCCATGGATAATGTGTGATGGGAGAGATACAAGGCATGAGGGCAAAGCAACTCAAAAAAAATAATGGCTGATGTCAAAGGAGGTTGAGGATCAGAGTTCAAACAAGTTGTTTGGTGTCACCCAGCAATGAGTTACAAGTATTGAGCCTGTAGTTGGGAGTCTTGCATACAGAGAGGTCTGTTGAGTCTGTAGTTGGAAGCTTCCTACGCTACCTTCTTATGTTATCTCTTTTCTGATACGAGTTGTCATGTTTTTGGCAATTAGGTTCCTTGTGTATACTGGTTTTCTCTAAAAGTGAATAGGTAGCAGTAGGGTAAAATGTTGTTAATATTCATATAATAAAATTATATAATTAACACCTGAAAATTACAGAGTGCAGGAAGGAAGAAACAGTATGTTGCAGAGGCTTGAAATATAAAGAACTTGCCACTGCACAATTCAGATTTCAAGTAGATATGTCTAATTCATTGCAGCAGGTAAAATTGGAGTACAGCGCTACTGAAGAGCAGCATTCACAAAAGGATAAACATGGCAGTTTACCTGATTTGTTGAGTTATGTTGTTTGTAACTTGGCATATGAAGAAATCTGAGATGTCGGGTTAGATTTTAGCACTCTTAATGTAACTAAAAATGTCCTAAAGGCTCAACACTTAACACCCACTGAGGTTTACATAGCACACAGGCTAGATATAGCACTCAGTTCCAAATTTCACTAGACAGGGAAGAAAAAAAAAAGACTGGCATGTGAACTTCTGTGTTAAAGAAAAAAGAAACTGCCTGTATGCTATACACTGATGTTTATTCTAGCAGATTGATCTCGATCATGCATAATATTTTCATATCTTCATATCCACTAAATGTGTTTTCATTTTATTCATCTTACAAGTTTGTCATCGTATGGTGGAATAGAAGATGGGTTGCCATGCCTGTGTTGTCTGTAAAACCAGGTAACATTTAAGATATATCTCTGCAAGACGATCAATAACAGCATGCCCCAGAAGCAAAACTGAATCTATGTAAAAAAAGACTTAGTGGTGCCTTTCACATTTTTGTATCCTGGGTTTTGAGTATGCAGTTTTTTTCTTAAAATTTTGCATGCCAATAGACATGCTTTGAGTTGTTTGTAGGCAGCTTGGATATTTGAGGAAACAAGTTGCCTTGAAAACTGAGTTTATCACACTGCAAAAACAGATGTGATATACTCCCTAGAAAAATTAATTTCTCTGATGAACCCCCCAACTTCATTTTAGTTAGTTTCTTTATTTACATTGTAAAACAGCTAAAAAAAAATAGAGTTTATAGTTTGTGTAGATGCATTTAATCCATTTATTACTTATTGTCAGTCTTGCAGAGTGGTACAAATCTATCTGATGTTCCTGAGAGCTGACTTTTATAGGGAAATTAGATTTCTAAGTTGGGCAGAATGGCAAGAAGACATAATTCCTAAATGAGTATGTTATAACACTTGAGAAGAGAGAAGAACCTACAGCTTTATTTAGGAAGTATCATGTAATACTTAATTATCTCTAACACCAGCATTTTTGGAAGGGTTTTTTTGAGGATGCTTTAGCTTTTGGGATCCGCACAATGTCAGATAAAGGCAGGGACAGCAATTATTTCCTTCCTACAAAGGTGTTTATGCTGTAAGGTAAAAGACCTTGAGAAAATGTTACCTTGGTGTAAACTTATTTTGAATATTCTGGTCTTATTTTGCAATATACAGTGTAACTCTACATTATTGTTATTTTTCATATTAATATTTATCTCTGAAGTAATTGGAAGTTCATTAAATGCATTTTAGTTACTGAATAGCTTTCCCAAAGTCAAATGTAGTGAGAAATTATTCATTATTTTTTCATTTTAAATTGTGTAAGAAAAGCGTTCCAGAATCAATTAGCATTTCAACTGTAATTTTTTTCTTTAGACTTGATAATTGTGCAAATATTACATCAATTATTGTGTGTATTGTGTGTGCATTGTTATGTATAAATGTTATTTGAGAAGTTCTCATTAGTGTTACAACAAGTTTAGTATGTGAATAGAATCAATTATGCTGCTTTAGCGTTTCCCTTCATGAAAAAATTTTCTTTACTCTTTGCTAAGTTACTCTTGCATTTAAGAATTCAATAGTCAGTATGAACCATTTTTCAACAGGGAAAAGGGGGCAGAAGCTTGTCTTTATTTTCCGTGTATATTCAGTGTTGTGCTCAGGGGAATGGTATATCCAAAAATAAGACTATAAATAAGAAATCAGTAGCCTTTTCTGTCTTTCTTCATTATGTAGGTTTGATATATGGTTCTGCAGCATTATTACTTACTCTGTTCAAATCAATGCTCAGAGCTTTCCTTTATGTGATTGATTTCTTCCAGATTAGCCTACAAAGTACGTGATCTAATAAACACTGCTGTTACCTGTTTACTAACACAGATGCCTGCACTATCACATACAGAGATACTATAAAGTTTCCAAAATGCTACAATCAGTCAAGATTTTGATGGTATAGCTTCATTTGAATAGGAAAGACAAAACAACTTTGGTCTTACGCAGTCAAAAGCAAAATAAACTTGCTTGGAAGAAATAAAAATAAGGGAAGAACTTAAAAAAATCAAGACAGGTTCTGTAGGAAATAATAATGAAAAAGAAATATGCTTACTATTCTTCTCTTTAATGCCACTTTCTTGCCATAATAGCATTTTTTTTTCCCATACTGTTGTGTTCTTAAACATTGTGGTAACAGATTGAAAAGTATCAGTAGTGCTGTATAAATGTATGTGTCCCTCCCTAAAATATACCTATGAATATGTATCTTGCATTGCCATTTAGTGAAGGTTTTTGTAGAAATGGGGCATCAGGGAAGAATTCAAATGTTTAGTGCAATATAGTAGTAGTTAGGATTCAAAGGATTTGGGCTCCATACAGAATGCCTCCTCTTCAATAGGAAGTTATTTCATTGCCACATTTGCTTTTCCATAGCAACCTACAGGTCAACTTTTTGGGCCGTTGCGTGTTGAGTTATGTGCAGGACAAGGAAGGATTTTTCATGACGTGGACAGATATTTTAGAGTTGCTTATAGCTGGATTGGAGGCAAGATGGAATGTGGTTTGGATACTGTTTTGTAGAGTTTTCTATTTGCCATAACAATTTTATTTTTTGTATATCGGCAATACCTCTGATACTCCTAAGACCAATGTTTTCTAATGCTTTTCAACCCAGAGACTTTTGTGGATAATCACTGATGGAAAACGCAATGGCCTTGAAGCAATAATAGCTTGTGCAGTTGGAAAGTTTGGAGAAAAGTTTCATGAGAAGTTACGGTGTAATATTTTAACACAGATGTCCAAAGATGGTATTTTTCATCTTCCTTCAAGCTCACTCTTAATTCTTTAGTCTTCTTGATAATGGCCTGGCAAATCATTATTCCTCCCTATTTTTTTCTTACTGTGTATATGGTAGGGTTGTTTTCTTCATTCCTTTTGCAATATTGTGTTCTCTAGAAGTAAATCTCAATAGCTTCACACAGTAGTCCCTGCTCAGACGTAGGCTGCAGCCTGATATACAGCATGTTCCATCACTCTCTGTACCCAAATCAGTCTGTGGCCAGATTATTTCATTAATGCTTTCTTAGAAACATTGTTGGGGTTCCATTTATCTTTCCCTAGGAAAACTGTCTTTCTGATAATACCCAATTTTTATCCACCTTCCTGGAAGATGGTTTTCTTGTTCATTTGCTGCACTGTTATTTTTAATATTACTTAGGACTGTTGTCTTTTCTTACTACTTTGTTTTGTAGAATTAAAATACGACTCTCAGCGCAGCCACTACTGTATTGCTTTTGAAGGATAGATATTATTCTAATCCCCCCAACACCTTGGACAATATGATTCTATTCAGTCCACATTTTTATCAACATGATCACCATCACCTGCAGCCATCATTCCATTTTAGAGCACAGTCCTACAGCGATTTTTTTCCTTTTTTTTCAATATCAAGATATGAAGAAGATGAATGAAAGTTTCTTGCATGTTTTTGTCAGTGTGTTTTTATAGCTCCCATGAAGAGTGATGGACTTGGCAGCCTAGAGACTGAAATCCTCTGTTTAATCACAGGCTAGGTGTAGTTCAACAGAAAGATGTATTTCTATGCACAGGCCTGTAGCACATCTAAGCCTTGAGCTGCAAAACCTTTCTGTAAGTGAAAAAAACCCACTCAGGCCAGTCTGTCCCTAGCCTTATCACTGGAACCAATGTTGAAAAGAAGCATTTGTGCCATTGAGTTTCACAATGGGTGCTAATGTCTAGTGTGAACTGAGAGCTCCCTTTCACTCATTTAGGGATTTCTTACTGTAAATTACTGAGGGAATGTAGCATTCTATCCAGTTTGGAAGTTATACAACTGTGTGCAGCAAGTTGTCACAGATATCTTCAAATGGCAGCAGGTTTTCAGGTGAGCTTGCATTTATCCATGGGCTTAATGTGAAGCTCATTAAGATCTGTGGTGTTTAGGGTTATTTGGTTTTTTTCACTTGTGTAAACTCTCAAAATCTAATAACTAAAACCAGAGAACAAAGTAAAACAATAAAACTCATTCCTTTTTTTAGAATGTTGAGATGTTTTATTTGCAAACAAAGCAAAAATAAGGCACTTCAGAGACTTGCAGTATCCTAGGTCCACAGAAAAAGTACTGCACAGAATTCTATTGTGTGGTCATAAATTGTAATATTTTAACATTTTTTAATGTTGTATTAGAAAGGGAATGGTCTAGATAATATTCCCTTTCACAAAGATGTGTTTTGGGGTTTTATTTATTTTTTAACTGAAAATCCAGTGTAATGACAGTATGTGCTATTCCAGAATTAGTGCTGGCTGTTATATCTGCTAGAAATTCTTTGACTCTTTTGTGGGTTTTTTTTTTTTGTATTTTTCAGCTAACAGGACAAGTGACTTTGCAAATTGCCAGTGAACCAGTTTTGCCGTTTAATGCCCTCGACATCGCGTTAGAAGTTCAGAACAGTCTTAAAGGTAATTTTTGTTAGAGGAATATTGTTCTCCATTAATACAGAGAGAAAAAAAAAAAAAAAAAAAAAAAAAAAATCATCTACTCCCTGACATGGATTTTTAATTTGCACTTGAATGATAGCCAGTGATTTTACTAGTTAAACAGTGTCATTATATAATGCCAAATAAAACACAGTTTTTCTTGCTAAATAAAGCCATAAAATGTTTATGTTTCTTTTGATGTTACTGTCTCAGTTAAGCAATAATTAGTGTTAAAATCTCATATTTACAGGCAAAGATAGCAACCTCTGTGACTGAACTTGATTTTAATTCCTGTCAAGGCTTTGTTCAGTACAAGAAAGAGAGGCCCTCTAATCCTGCTACCATTTGACTTCTTAATTTTCACAATCATCCTCCTTGTCTGATTATTCCACTACCCCTCCTTCTTGGCAGACCATGCTAACTTGTCTTTTTTTTTCAGGAGTGACAAAGCACGATAATTTGCCAATACGTATTGTTTGGGTTGATTAAGCAGTGGGATCCTTGAAGCTCTGTCTTTGAAACTGATCTTGGTGTGTTTGGGACAATGGGTTTCATTTAGGGAGAAGGACAAGAAAGTTCCTAGTCAGAAAGTAAACTGGTGACTAGTGACTTGGAAATGATGCAGATATAATTCTCAAAGACTCTGGGTTTGGCACTGCTTGCTAGGTGTAGGATGAATGCCTTCATATGCTCCATCAAAATTGTGGAGCCATTACTAATATTCCTCTGTTTCCTTCTCATTTCTGGCTCTTTCTATTGCCTACCCGGTGTCACTCATCTATATAAGCTTTCTCCCTCAGCATCATCTGTCTTCCTCCTCCCTTTTCCCTTTTGTTTTCCTCGTATCTTAGTGTATTCAAATGAGATCCAACTCTCCTTCCTTTTCTGACTAGTTGAAAGTAGGCTGGATGTGGAGAGCACATAAGAGACTTAGTCCTTGGAGATTAAATCTTTGATAATTTAGATGCCAGACTCTCGAATAATTGTGTACAAATGGAGATGTTTCAGAAGCTGTTATTTTGGTGAGATTTCAGTGAATTTAAAAGGAATGGTAAAAGGTACATATCTATAAGAACCTCCATGAAATTTGCAACACTACAAAGCATGCCCTTGTTAGAACTCACAGTAGAAAAATGTGAGATAGATAAAACCATGCCATTATTTCCTCTTCTCCACTTACATTTCTGATATAGATTACCTGTAGTGTGCTATGGTCTTTCAAAAATAATTCTTCTGTTTGTACATTTATGTAACTCTCAATTTGATATGTTAAATAAAAGATGGAAGTTCTATAAAATCACACTAAAACTTTACAGGTAGTTTAGTAGAATGTGTGTGACACCTTATCTTAAACTTATAGATTTTTTGCAGTCTTGAGGTGTTGCCCTGCATTTCTTTCACTCCCTACAGTATAAAGTATCACTTTTCTATAATACACATTCATAGAAGTGTGATACCTTTTCTTTAATCTTTGCCATCCATCATTGTCAAGACCTGGGAGTCAGTAGGTTGGCATTGGTCAGGAATCAGTGAGCATCCAGAAAGACAAGTAATTTTAGCTCTGTTGTGCCACATAAACATTGGTTTAGTTCAGCCTAAGCACAGCAGGGAATAATCATCAAATGAAAAGTGTGGTTCAGATGGTATTTCTTCAGCTGAACATGAGACATCTGGTATTGTTCTTCCTTTTTTCTTTATTTGGACTAACAGGAAAGTTTGATTTAAACTGCCTTTTTTTCTCTAACTTCAGTTAGATCATTTATCTCAGACTCTTCAGGGGAGGGAAAATTATTTTCTAGGCTGTAGGGCCAGCAGGATAAATTTTCTCCCACCTGTTCACTTTGCAGTTCTGTTTAGTGACTTTTCTCATGACTTTCTTGTCTCATCTATTTCTGATTTGTGTCAAATAACAGTTTATTTTTATTTTGGAAGCAATAAAACAATGGTCTTTCTCATTACTTCAATGAGCAATTGTACTTTTTAACATGGCTCATGAATTTCTTCATTCTTCAGAAGATTTTATGTTGCCTTAGATTTCCAGTCCAAAGCTGCATTGTCTTCGTGAACTGTTTCCTTCTCCAACTTGATGCAAACTGTAAACTGCATGACATGCCAGAAGATTTCTTCATTAGACTTAGTTTTGTGCCTCTGGGATCTGATTCAGCCAGTCACTTAAACACATATTTTATTATTGGACTTTCTTACATTCTTGAAGTTAAATCATATGTGTAAAGACTTGAGTCATAGTTTTGCAGACTCCCAGATGTCCTCACAAAAGGATATGTGTGTCCTAATATTTGTTAATACAGCATTTATTTATGTTGCCAATGGATTTAACTCTGTAACATAGTGAGTGTCTGTACTATGAGCTCTGTTAATTTCAATGGAATGTTACTCAACACTTCATCAACCATTTGTTACATTCAAGGTAGTCTGGATGACAGGTTATAAGGAAATGTCATCCACAACATGTTTACACCTGGCTTGAGATCTCTTCCTCAGAAAGATGGGGAAATGGCTGTTAGGTGACATGTCTTCACTTCCACACACCACAACTCTTGGTAACAAGCTACTGCTTTGGGATTTACCTGCAAGAAAAAGTTGTGACTGGAAAGACATTTCTTTTTGCACATCTGCTGATAGTCTGATGTTTAACAGAAAATCTTGTGACCATAAATGATATGAGATGGGTTCCAAGACTGAAATCCAGGTTCCTGGGGCTATTCAGGCTGTTACCTGTCTGACGACAGATGTGATATTTTAGAGAAATTCATAACTATGTGACAGTTTAAAGTATTCTCATTAAATACACATTGCAGTTGTACAGTGTTTGTGCATTTCCTACATTTAAAATCAAGACCCACTCCAACTTGAATCAAATGCCAGAGTATCTCGCTTGGTCTTGCATGCTATGAAAACCCAATTTATTATTGAGGTAGGACTCAGACAAGATGCCAAATCTGGTGTGTGACTGATACAAATGGTTCTTTTAAGCACTTCTGTAGACATATTTTGTATGTATATGCAAGTACAAATGTATAAGCATTTTTAAGTAAGTATTTTTTGTATATAAGCATTTTCATTCAAAACATATTCATTTTATCCACTGAATGCTCTTAGCAGCGTGCAGTCTGGACTTGCTCCTTGTAGCCTATCTTGCACTGGATTTAAGCTTGTTTAAAGTTTAGTATACATTACAGCAAGCTTCAGGGATTGATGATGGAGATGTTAAAGTGTCTCATTAGGATTAAGAGCCTTTCTCTACATTTGCACCTGACTTACTCAGGAATCACATGGTTTACAAAAATAAAGGCAACCAAGTCTGATGCTTCCCATGTCTCTCACTTAGAAGCTGTGGCTGCAGAAGCTGATCTCGTTTCATTATTGCAAGTCACTGGGACCACCTAGACTCACACAGACCTTTTAAAAGTTGGTACCTGTTGCACCAGCCTTGGGCTTTGGCTGAGCAGCACTAGGCATGCATGCTAAGATGCTCTGGTTGTGGCTGTCATCACAGGCTGCTGAAGCTGGTAGGCATGTCAGATTAAGCTGTAAGCCAATTCTAGTAGGTACTGGCTGAGAGAGGCCTATGAAGACAAATTAGCTGTGGGTGAGATTTTCTGGTTTTCCCTGTGTAGGGAGGGCAAGGGCTGTGATTTAAAGCTCTTTGGCTGATACAGTGTCAGTTGTGTGTTGCTTCCTATCAATTAGGTCCTTTCTTCACCCCAGAAAGGATGTTTTACAGATGTTAAAGCAGCTGATGTACTTGGGGTGATAATAGAAGGCAGTGCTAGCAGAAGTTTAAAAATAATCTGGTTTATGATGAGCCATTTCCAGGAAAGTCTGCATGACTTTCCACAGTCCTGGCTCAACCCATACATTTCAAAACATCAGTCTAAACTCTCTGTCCTTAGGAAAATCAATACAGAAACATCTCTCTGTCATTTAGTTGATGGCTGTATACTTATTGCCTACAGCTATCTGCTAGTCTTCAGCTTGGCATCATTTTACCTGCTTGATCATATTTCCCTGATCATTTAGGGTGCTTTTCAGAGTTATTTTCTCCATCTGTCTGTAATGTTCAGAAAGTTTCCCACTTCACTGTTCCCACACATTATTCCTGACTGATACAGAGGTGAAAAAATGCAACAGTTATCTGTATATATGACAGAAATACGTTCTTTGTCATGAGACACTGACACCTTGTCTTCAGTATCCTTTCAAAGATATTACATTTTAGTACTGACAAACCTTTCATCAGCTTTGGGGAAAAAAAAAAAAAATCATAGAAATACGCATTTTCCGTAGACAAAACATTTGCTACTGAGGGGAAAGGATAAGTATCTATTCTGTACTGGGAGGCCTTACAAGTTTCAGCAGCTCTGTACAAAGTCACTGGCAACTTCATAGAATTATAGAATGTTTTGGAGTTGGAAGGGATCTTTAAAGGTCATATAGTAACCCCCCCTGCAGTGAGCAGGGACATCTTCAACTGGATCAGGTTGCTTACAGCCCTGTCCAACCTGACCTCAAATGTTTCCAGGAATGGGACATCTACCATCTCTCTGGGCAAGCTGGGCCAGTACTTCACCACCCTTACTGTAGAAAATTTCTTCCTTTTATCTAGTCTAACAGGCCTTGATACAAAGATTGTTGCCATAAGCCCCCTTTAAGCCTTGAAACACCACAGTAGAGTCTCCCTGGAGACTTCTTTTTTCCAGGCTCTTCTTCAGGCTTCCTCTATATTGACATGCATAGTGATGTGTCACAACATGCCTTTTTACTGATAGCCTCTTTGAAAAGAGACTCCTTGTAGCAACACCAGATTAGTTTACTTGGGCAGTAGCAGTCATGGTACCAAAATTGAAGCTGATGGCAACGTATTCTTTGCACTGAGGATGTCTGTGGATTTGTGTTTCTGCCCCCTCTAGGGTACTTTCTACAAAGCTTTCCCATTCAGATTTTCCACTGCCAGTCTGATCATCCAATTTTGCACAGCATGAAAAATCTTCCTACTGAACACAACACACCATAGCCGATCCTGAATTTGTAAGCTAGTCAAAACCTGAAGCAATTTCCCCTCTCTCTTACATGCATGTTCACATGCATGGTGAGCAAGCGTCATGCCTTTAACTGCTGATTTGTCTGTGCTTATTCTCCTGTAGGTACTCATAAGCAAGTATATTTATACCAGAGGACACAATCTTTTAAAATCTTAAATCTGTAGCAGTACTTTTCGTAAGAGTGATTGGTTATACAGGGGAAGGCTACTGTCTTCAATGTCTGCAAAAGTAAATATCTATTTGGTGTGACCTGTAGCTGCATAAAATCAAGTTGTATTTAGCAAGTGTACATACTGGAGTCGCTTTCATGTACTCACAGTTTTATTTATTTAACAACTAGCTTGTGATTCATACTGGAGACAAAAGGGCAAAGAATGAAAAATACAATAATGTGACGTTGTTTTCTCTTCAGTGAAGTAATGCTTGTGTTTTGTTTTGTTTTATTTTCTCTGTGGACGAATCATAAAATGTTTAAGACATTATTAGTTAGCGCATCTTTTACTTAAGAATCATTAGTCCTTCCACTCCCAGCTTTCAACTTGAGAAAAGCATAAATCACAGTCTCCCAGTTCAGTGTGTTGTGGTAAAAACTACTGATACCCTTAAAGCCATGTCCCTAGTTCTCTGTGATAGCACCAGCCATAGATGCTGCCAGGTTTTGTATTGAAGTATTAAAAAGGGCCTGTGTGTTTTCTAATGAATGCTGGTTTAGAGTGTGACGTAAACAGTGCTTTTTGCTCCTGACTGTAGTTGGTTTAGTGGCATAATACATGCTGTGGAGAAGCAGGAAGAGCAGATACAGGATTTTTGTGTTGAAAAGGGTGGTCTGGTTGTCTTCATTCCCAAATATAGAATTATGTATTTTGACTTTATCTCATCTTTCCTATTGAAAAGGCATAGCTGACATTTACAATTGTTTATATAATATCTAGAATAAAATTTATAAATGTTGTATATTACTTGGAATACAAAGTGCTTTGCTGAAACAAAAGGATTCTTTCTAACAGGGTGAATTTAAACCTTTCCATACTGACAAGTCCCAGGATAAGGTATGCACAGTGCCTGGATTATATGCATGGAAAGCACAAGTTCTTCAGCTGCCCAGGATGTTTGCCTGAGATTTGAAAATTAGGGATACTGATATTTTGCAAAATATCCCAGATGTACCACATTTGTATGCTTGGAGAATATTTTTCTGAGGCATCAACCTAACTTAATCAGACTTTAAATTACTCCAGACTCAATCAGAAAGATACCAGACATGTACAACAAGGTTCTACAGTGCCTGTTATCCATTCTAATTAAGGAAAGGTGAATTGGTCAAGAGCCACTTATAAAGCAACCTTGTCCCAAACCAAGACAGACATAAAGCATCTCCTCTCACTGCTAGTCCCACAGAGAGCTTCTGTTCATTGTTGAATTGAAATTAATCTTGATAGCTCAGGAAATCTGACAATGTCTTTCACACCAGCATCTGTCTCTCCATGTATTTTGGATCATTCCATGTTTTGCTGGATTGGAATGCATTAGTCAGCCAAGGATCTATGAACTTGGTTCCCTTTGCTGAAATGTATCCCACGGCAAATCTCTCTGTAAGAGAGGGACAATATGTCATAGTCGGGCATTTGCTTGAATTTCTGCATTGTACCTCCTTGATTTTCCATTCTTGTTATATGCTCACCTTTCAGATTCCATCCATAAATAGTCTGAGAAATGGGTTGATGTTCTCCATTTACCATTTCTGATCTCTCCATATATCTATTAGACAAGGAACTTTAGTATTCATTTAACTTGTGTCTTCAACCACTTAGTTGGATTAATCATCTCAGTCACTAAGATACTGAAGTCACTGATGTTTGAACATTGAAGTAAAGGTGAAACAGCTTCTAAAGCTGAGAGGTTTATTTTGATTAAATCATCATTTGAAAGACCTAAGGAATAGTTGATTTTCTTGTCCTTAATAGGCCAAGTGAATCTGGGCCTTAAAGATTATTCCTGCGTCCTGGAAATGTTTTTGCTGACTGATGTTGCTTTTGATTTTGTATCGGTTCAGACACTGCTTTCTTGTGCTTGTGAAAATTAATGCAGTCTCTGCCCACGCAGGGAGAGGAGGGCGAGCTCTTCACCTGCACTGTGGGTGGGAATACGCTTCACATTCACAATGCTCCCGTTCACATGTTACATTCTTCCTTCTGGACTATGAACAGGGAATTACCAAAATTGTGGTGTGCTCTAAAGTCCCATGGAATTTTTTTCTTCTGGTGTCTGTGTAGGATTACAAGCAAAGTAAGAGTTAACAGTTTAAAAAGTTTTGAAAGTATTAATTGGATTAGAATATGCATTTGGATATCAATTTGAATGTTAGTTGGCTCATTGGCATATGATTTAAGTGATTAAGAGGAACAGTTTCATATCCTCTCTACAACTTGTTAAACTCAAGTATTCTAAAATGTTGAACAAAATTCAATTAAACTCTGCATATTACAGTTTTCTATACAGCAGTCGTTATGGAATCTAAGCACAAGCTTTCAAACTTCAGAGCAGTAGCATCAAATGGCATTGAATAAATTCTGTCTCAGAAGGAAATGTTATGGTTACTTTTTTATAACCATTGTTTCCTGCATGCCTGTTTTTCCAATGGATAGAATTCAAGCTGCACCCAAAAATCATTCCTCATAGCTTATTAGATCTTAAAACATCACAGCCCAAACTGATTTTCTTTTGAAAACTAAATCAGAGCTTGTGCACAATGACCTGACCCATTACATAATTCTCACAAGGGAAAAGAGACTTGGGTTTTAATTGGACTATTAATTTTGATTTGTAAGCAAGCGTAATAAGCGATGTCCTCTGAATCACCAGCAACCATCTTGCTCTTCCTATTCCTAGGTGATGAAGTAGATGCTCCTCAGTTGCTTGCAGCAGCATCACGTCTGAGGGACACCGCAGAATTGTTCCAGTCAGATGAGATGCGCCCAGCTAATGACCCCAAGGAGAGAGCTCCTATCAGAGTCAGGATGCTCAATGATGTGCTACAAAGCTTGGAGAAAAGCTTCCTGGTTCATCAAGCTCCTCCAGGATTTTACAGGTATGGTGTTCAACATGTTCTTCATTTGACCTAAAATAGTAATCTTGCATTGCTTGGTTTTCAAAACTCATGCTCTTTAAAAAAAAAATCTCAGTGTGTAACCAAGGTTTCAGCTCTTTTTTTCCTATCTTATCCTTTTCTGCAGAAAACATTAATTCATTACAATACAAGAGGTCATTAGAATGCAGCACTGTAGCATTTCTGTCATGACATCACTGCTAACAAGATGTACGGTGTGATGGCGGCTCAGGCAGCATGACAGATACTTGTGTTAGATGGTACAGTAAGCTTTCAGAAGAAGAAAATATCTTGAAGTCTAATACTGTCTGACAAGGTCCACCTATATTTTATTTAAAACTTTTTATAGTTCATTGAAGATTCAGAATTACACAAGATATTGTGTAGCATTATTTAACATATTTAATTATATAGCAGTGTTCTTGGATGAGTTTCAACCAGCAAAGGCAGTACAGTGAAGTGAAAGAGAGCGCCTTTGTCAATCACCATTCATAACATCTTGTCTCTGGTTAGAATTATTCTCCAATATGTTTTCAGCTGTGCTACCCAGGTTGATTTTAAGATGTCATAATCATTCCACCTTTCACTTTCTAAGAAAGAAGTCTATATCTCTCACTGTAGATTCCTCTACAAAGAATAGTATGGCAATCAGTAGCTTAAAAAAAGTTTTAAAAGCAAGAATTGGCCTTGCAAAAAAAAAAAAAAAAAAAAAAGGCAGAAAAAAGAAAAGCCTACCCTGACTGATGCCTGTCCCTCTTGCTGTGCAGGAGAAGGAATAAAGTGTGCATGCACTTCAGGACAAACTGTCTGAAGCACTGTATTGCAGCCCATAAATGTAGTTAGTGTTTCATAGCTTGACCCCAAAGTTATGTTTTAAATGCCCTGTGCTATAGGGCAAGGACATATGTGGGCTGTTTGACTTCACCAGGCCTACTGGGATTATTCTGTAGGACTCTGCACTTGAAGATAGCCAACAGTTCATCTGTACTGCCCATTAGGAGGCCTCCCCAAGTAAAAGTGTCCCTAAAGGTTCATTTCTTTTCAAAAAAAGCATGTAACATTATGTCTTTTTTGGGGTTATTTTTCACTTTTAAGGGATCAAAATTTCTTTTATTAATTGATGTAGTTATCTGAATCTATTTTGTCTTCTGAACGTATAATTGTAACACAGGAAGACTAGTTATTATTGAAAAAAACTGAAGTACTTTCTTTTGCTTCTATAACTTTAAGCTTTTCTTTTTATAATTGGTAAAGAAAACAAAAAAAAAACCCAGTCTCAACAACCAGGACCTTGTGTGCCATGTTTCATCCCAGTCGGAAGATCAATGAGCAAGTTATAAACCCCTGAAATAGTGGTTTATAATGGAAATGCTGGCAGCCCTTTAACTATAGCAGCACAAACAGCACAGCAATAAATACTGTGCTTCATCTGTAAACAGAAATTTAGGATGCAGTTTGCAGCCTTGACCTTCAGGCTCCAACTGTGTTTAGATCATTAAGATTCCATAAATACTGTAATTTACAGCCTTCTGAAGGAAGAATTTGTGTGCACAGTAAAGCACGTATTCTTCATGAAGAAATGATTGCTTCTCTATACCCATTTGGACTCGTATTCTCAACCTCAATCAAAGTACTTGACAAATTTGCCGAAGTTTAGGCATCATTTTTAGGCTTGTGTTTGTCCTAATTCACCACTCTCTGGATCTATACTATGTTTCCTCTTCTAGAACTTGAATTAAAAAGAAAGGTGAAATTTTTGCTTTATTGCAGGAGGTGGATTGCAATCTACTTGTGCTTGTCCACTATAAGGAAACTAATATAACTTCTCTATATGGTTTGTTTTGGGTTTTGTTGGGTTTTTTTTTTTTTGTACGGTTTGTACACATATTGCTGTGGCTGTAGTCTCTTGCTGTATATATGTACTTAAAAAAACAGATGCCTCATTCCCATCAATGTCACAGGGCAATATTTGGGCATAATTGATGCATTATTCATCTATAATTTGCAATACAAAGTTACTAACAGAATTTAAATTACTGTAATTTTTGATAATTATGTTAAGATATCCTGACTAAATGCAAGTAATACTGATTGACACTGGCAGGTTGTTCAGTACAGTGTAAGTAAATACTGTAGTTGAGATGATTATCATTCTTACACGAACTTCATGACATTGAACTGAAAATTTGACAATAGCATACCTTCCCCAAGATACTCTGTTTCCAACTGAGCTGGAAATACACAAGTACTGTTTTCATCAAGGTAGATTAGTCTTATCCAGAAATTTAGGCAGAATGAAAAATAATAGGTTGAGAAATGTTATCCTGTTATCCCAGGTTACCCTGGGGCTTGATTTGGGGTTTAGATAAAACCTCTGAGTTTTATTGTGCCTGAAGAATTTCTGTGATCCACAGTGATAACCCCAGGTAGATTTCTTTCTATTTCCAAAATAGATGTTTAGGAACAAACAGGATAGCTGTTGGTATTTTTCATTTATCTGCTTTTCCTTCTCATAACATAATTGTCATATTACTAATTTAATTCTTTATATTTTGTCATTATTTTAATGGAATAATCAGTAGAAATTTCTGTATGTTTTGCTTCTTTCCTCTTGCTTTCCATTCTTAAGATGTATACTTGTGCTAAATGTTTCTGTTTCTGATGCTCATATTTTGATACTATTACTAATATCCATAGATTACACTGCAGCTGCACATACAAAGTCAAGGTAAGAACAGAGGTTCGATTACTTTAAGCAAGGTGCATAGAGAGAGGGGGGGAAAAAAGTAAAATTACCTCAAGCATACTGTGCTCCCAATGAGATGGCCAGTCTTAGCAGACAGATAAGATGATTCTATAAATGCTGATACATAGTAAGAAAACCCCAAATTCTTACCCTCATCAGCATTCAGTAAAGCAGGTGTAGTTACCTGCTAGAAACAGAAGATGCTTTATCTCTGTAGTCTAAACAAAGGGTGCTTCAGACATAAATAAACACAGATCAAAGCAAAGACCTGGAACTATTTTCCTACAGAGAAAGAAGTTTGTCTGATAAGGTCAGGGAAGTACCTGATGACATCTATTCTGCTACTTGTTAACCAAATCTCTATGTGGCTTCTGAGAGAAGACAGAAGTAATTTCTGTAAATAAATGTAAGTTATCAGGTAAATGCATCTATGCTGAGTGATCTGTCTTCTCTATGTGTTTTTCCTGAACATCTTTGTCTTTTGTGCACAAGTTGATCCTTAAGACTCTAAAAGTTTACTGACATGCTTTTGCATGCTCTTACCTCTACAAAAATACCTACCAAAACACTAACACTGTCAGTATAGTGGATAACTTGTGTATATTCCTGGTGTTTATAAATATTGAACTCAAATCATATGTTTGCCTAGACTGAGTATAGACCATTCCTCCTGTTCCTTGTATACGTTCTTATATTTCTTATATTTACTGATCACCACAGCCTCTGACAACCTGTCATCACAAACTGTCTGTCAAGACAGTGCGTGCACTCCTTAGGTATTCACACAGAGAGCTTGAGCTTGTGTCCTTTTGCTGAAAGGCATAGAAGCATTTCAGCAGCATCAGAACATCATAATATTGCAAAGAAATGCAATAATCAAGAATGCTTCAAGGAGTATCAGGCACAGGACACTTACTGCAGTAAGATGTCCTCTCTTACTGAAAGTATTTTATTTTTTCAGGTTGTCATGGTTTAGGGTCAGGGCAGCCCCTTAGACCTAACAGACACTCTCTGTTAATCCCCCCCTCAAAGGGGAAGAGAAAAGGAATAAGGGAGAGAGACTTGTGATTAGAAAAGAAAACTAGAACGGCTTTAATGATAATAATGATAATAAAAATAAAATAGACTATGTACAAATATATACAAACCCAGTATCAAACCCAACCCCCCTGATGGTAATTACATCACCATCACCACTGGTGTTGTAGAGAAGGCACCGGGGGTCCCAGCCTGGGCCCCGCAGTGGACGGGAGCTGTTCAGGAGTTGGATTCTGCTA